>JAPDEL010000079.1:0-157788 GCA_027569095.1 Aspergillus conjunctus | reverse complement strand
CCCCCCCCCCCCCCCCCCCCCCCCCCCCCCCCCCCCCCCCCCCCCCCCCCCCCCCCCCCCCCCCCCCCCCCCCCCCCCCCCCCCCCCCCCCCCCCCCCCCCCCCCCCCCCCCCCCCCCCCCCCCCTTCTCACGACGAGACGGCTGGTGAAATCCTGCGGTACTGACTGTGATATTAGTGGTGGTTTGAATACTAGGAATTGATCAATACACTGAGCTAGGGGTTGGTAGAAAGGACGGGGGGCCTATACTTCCCAGCAATAGATGACGCCATATGAATCCAGTCAAGTAGCTTCGGTTTCTCTACTCTATCAAGATGTAGGCTGACTATCGAGAGGAATATGGGCCGGTTCGCCCTCATGGCTGGAAACTGGCGGCTGTGAACCGCGCCAATCGGGACTTTGGAAATGGGGAACTAACCAAGGTACATCTGAAGCTGAAGATCTTGGATCGGTCTCCACCGTTTGATCACCCGATGTTATCTCCACTGGTGGTGGTATTGGTGACGCTGAATAACAGACTCAGGCGCAGTGGTGCCTGTTGGCTGCCTGATCCCCCTTATCTTATATAAGGTGAGGTGTATGGCCTGCCTTCGTCATAATGAACTTGCAACCACAACCACAATAAGATGACTGACACCACAGAGAGAAAGGTACCTATTTTCCACTTTCCTATCCCCCGAACAGTCATAAACTAACCAAAATGGCCACAGATTGTCACCCCGCAAGAATACGAGGCCGCACGCGCGGACCTCCTCAAGGAGGAAAAAGTGGCGACTCACCTCCTGCAAAGCCTTGCCGCGTCCCGTCGCGAGCTGCCAATGGTCCAAATAACAGACCCTGATCGGTTCAAGTTCGACACGCCCGGAGGGGAAAAGAGTCTCCCGGATCTGTTCGACGGCCGGAAGCAGCTCATCCTGTATCACTTTATGCTGGCCCCAGGAGAGCACGAGGGCTGTCTAGGCTGTACGCTTTGCATGGATCACATCCCCAATCTTGGACACTTGCGGAGCAGAAATACGTCTTTCGCTGCCGTCGCGACTGCCCCGCTCAACGAGATAACCGCGTATGCCAATCGCCTGGGATGGAAGTTTCCGTTCTACTGCTCTGCTAAAACGCATGAAGCGTGGAAGAAGGCGGAGGCACAGGGGGAGACTATTACCTGGAAGCCCGGAAACGGGTACTTTGGGCTGTGTGTCTTTTTGAAGGAGGGTGACAATGTCTACCATACATATGGGACGACTGATCGGGGGGTCGAAATACTACTTTCCACCTACCATCTACTTGATATGACCCCACTCGGAAGACAAGAAGATGGCAATGGGATGAATAAGTTCCGGCGTCGTTATGACTACTAAACTGGCATGAATCTTGGAGGCTGTCGACTATTGTTCTGAGAATACGAGAATGATCAAGATTGATCTTGGAACAACGCCAATGGACCAAAATGTAAAAAGATAATTGCCAAAACTAGACTGAAAAATCACGACACCACGTCTGGTTTCTATAGAGGGTGCTTATGCTACAGTACTCGGACTTGCTCCCACCGTTCTAGTGCCTTGGCATATCTCTCGCGTGCCCTCTCGAGTCGCTGGCGTGCTCGGACATCTGCTGGATCCTCACCAGCAACGCGGTTTAGCTCCTCGTCGTTGAGCTGCGCAAAGGTTTGAGCCGAAATGGCGCGCAGTGGACATTTGGGACCAAGGATATGTCGCTCAACAACCTGCATCGCAACGTTGTCAATAAACCTATAGCCCGCGATCCCGTAGTATGCTTCGAGCCGAGACCTCACAAGTAGAACCTGATTTAGAGTGGTTGAGATGAAGGGGGGTTCCTTGTTCTCGCCGTTAGTGCCCGTCTTGGACCATAGGCCGCCGAGAAGGATTTCGTTGCGCTTCTGGTCCGCCGATCTCTGGAGCTCACCCAACATCTTACTGTAGGACATTAGGGGGCGCGTTCTTTCATCCTCGATAAGCCGTTGGAATTCCTCGTCGACATCCTTATTCCACGTCTCCAAGCCTCTGCCCACAAGGCGGCCCACCTCTAGCCGCGCACTCGGCTGTTCGGGATGGCGATTCTCAAAAGAATGTCATAGGTCTCTTTCACGAAGCCTTTGGTATCCTCAAGGACATCCCGAGCGAATTTTTCCCAGTGAGCAGATTGCTTGCGGAATATCCGCTCTTCCACGTCTGGAAGCATGTTTCCAGGTAGGCCCCTGCCACGAGATCTCGCTGCCTCCCGGCATATCTCTCCGTATAGCCCACCATCCTTAACAACGGCGTCTTCCCAGTCTTTGGGGTTGCCGCCGAGCCCGAAGAGGTAATTTAAATCTTCCACGTAATTGGAAAATCTAAAGGCCATCTCAGTATCGAACAACATTTCTTTCGAAAACATTTCTAGTCGCTGTTGTATCAGATAACGCAGCTCGATCTTGGGGTCTGTCGAAGGCACATCCTGATAGTGTCCTCGAAGAGTGGACTCTCCCATCATCTGCATCTGATGGTAGCACTGCATCAAATAGCTCCGCTACGCCTCAGCACTCGTCCGCGCCTTTCCTATTCTTTCAAAGTCCTTCTCGCACTCGCGGAGCCTGCGTCTGATCTCCTCGATGATATCTGGCATCCCCTTCTGGAGCTGGGCTCGTCTCTCTTTATCCACGTAATCCATCAACGCTTTGATACCAGTCCTACCTTTGGACACTCCATCCCAAATATCCTGGGCAAACAGCTTGGTCTCCATCTCATCACGTTCGGAATCAGTGAAAAATTCAGCTCTTCAGGCTTTCGGTTGCGTATCCCAAACCACCCGTGCTCAAGGGCGGGGACTGTTCCCAGGTCGTTCTGAAGAAGCTTGACCATCTACGCCAGTCAGTCCTCAACTGATTCAAAAACGGGGTGCATTGGTTCTCTCCCTACCCACAGCCCTGCTCCTTTTTCTCTCTTATCACACTTGGAAAGAACACCGATACAGCGACTCTGGGCCCCGGGGGTAGTCTTGATCACCCTGAGGCTATCCTGGCGCTGCACATCGACATCATCGACGACAACCCTGGGCGGCATAAGTGTTTTGCTGTCGAACGGCGAAAGGCTTGAGCTACTCACAGAACAATATTTCTTTCGTTCTTTAAATACTTGCGGGCCAAAGTTTCTGCCATCTGGCCATTTCCCTGTTCACGCGGGTCGGGGGTAGAGCCTCGAACCAGCCCTGGGAGATCAATGATGGTCCAGTGCATTTCATCTGGCCCTGAGCGTTCAATGCGGAGAATCGCATCGCTCACCGTCGTCTCCCCTGAACTCTGTGCGCCAAAAATGCATTGATTTGCCTGTACCCATTAGCCTAGCTAAGCCCAAGCCGCTCCAATTCATATCGACTACCTACCCCGGTTATGATCTCCTGCATGAGCTCCGGGGTCAACTCGTCGCCCTCGATGCAGAAATCCCTCACCCGCCCAAGAAAGGCCTCATCCTCCTCTGTTCCTTGCCCAGGAAGAACGGTCGCCTTCACCCCGGCTTTCTGCGTCGCCAAAGTCTGCCGGAAGGATATCTGGATGGGGAAGCGCGTGCACATTCCCTCACCGACTGGAAGGGAGATTTCTGTTATGGCCTGCAAAACAGAGCTTTTCCCTGTACTCTGATCGCCTACTACCACGAGCTGGGTCACGTTAGAATCTTTACTTTCCCCTCGTTGTTCGTCGTGAAATTGAATCAAGCAATGCACACTCACCTCGGGCAACTCGATTGTGCTGCTCAGGCCTAGGGCATGGAGCTCGTCTATGAATTCGAGCTGCTCCGAGCTTTCGACTCCGACGAAATGGCGAACTCGTTTCCCCATGGTGGGTATGTTCTAGGATCAAAAGACGTAAAATGCGTAGCTATCTGTCTCTACTCCAACCTCGCCCTTTCACCTGAATTTACAGAATACTTAAATAATCGCCTCCGCGCAATCTCGTTCTACTGAGCCACGCAACGAGTCGAGGCAGAATTGCCCCCCAATAATGCCAAGCTGTTGGATCACAAAAGGCAGCACCATGCACAACCACTCATTTCGCGCTGGGACACTATTTGGCGCCGGATACACGATATCGAACCCTCGACTGGGTGAGAGGGAAGGTCTTCCTACTGATGGTGACACGCTAGGGAGAGATTAGGAGCGAACCCATGTTCACTCGTAGCCAAAAATAAGCCCGAAACCAGATCCATCTGGGACAGTCACGAATAACAATGCAGGTGTTGGACGATCATTTCCAGAGCACATGCATCATGCAGGTGATAATCACATTATATTTGGAAACAGAATCAGGTATGTATTCTACTTATCTTCCATGACCGTGACAACGTGGTAGCATTGAAGTCCAGTCCTTCGTTGCTGGGCGCCAAATGAACGGGTGGGAGAGCTCCTGGCTCTCGGAAGGATCGATAGCCCTGTCCCATTAAGCCCTGTGGAGAAACGCGCCTCCGCCTGTTCCTCGTTATCAAGGGACAGTAACAGTCCTCGTGTTAAGGAGGAGTCTCTGCTCGTTGGTCTTTGTCATCACCAGTTTCATCGTTGTCCCCGACTTGACGATTGGTGCTGCTGCTGCTCCTGCCACCGCAAGCACCGCATCGCCCTCTCTCGCATGAAAACCAGCATAGTAGGGGAATAGGGGACTACTGATGAAACAAGCAGCATCTGAAAAGTACTCGTTGAGTCTAAACTCGATGGTGATCGATGTGGATAATGAGGTAACACAGGCCAGTCTGCAGGACGTTATCGGAGCAGCTAGGTCGCACCGAGTCCGTTATCTCGCATCTCGTGTACGATGAGCCGACCTGATCCAGGCATGTGAAGCCTCACAGGTCGAGGCCTTTTCCATATATTAAGATAATGTCCCGAAATCCATACCAAAAAAATATCCGCCCTGGTATCGCAAGTGCACCCCGCCCCAATCAAGACCTAAAATATACAAAGGAGAAGATGGTATAGTAGGTATACAAGAAAGAAAGAAAAAAAAAAAAAAAAAGGAAAATATATATAGAGACACAGAGTCTATAAAGAAAGAAAGAGAGAGGGAAATCCCCACTCAGGCCCGTCTCTCTGGCCTCTCCACATCCCAATTATTCTGCAGAGACAGAGACACATTCGCGGTGTGCCCGGGAGCAACCAGCTCACTCTCCACCACCGTCTCCTGCGTCACGGTGATTTCCGTCAACTTGGCATGTCCATTCACACCAGCAGCCAGTATCTCCTCCTCACTTCCCCATCCCGTTGTATGATTCGTGACGGACAGCGGATGGCGGGAACGTTTACCATCTCGCGTGTGCGGATCACGAGTCGAGAGCGGATGTGAGCTGGAGGCGTGTCGGTCATAGGCGGAGGGTCTTTCCCTCGTGCTGAAGATACCGCTGAGACCTATTTTGCTGGCGGCTTTTCGAAGGAGGGGTTGGATGATGGGGAGGTTGGAGACGACGATGGCAACGAAGGTTTCGCGACAGGCCCATTTACTACCCGAGACTGCGCCGTTGGGACCGGACTGTAGGACATCGCAGATGTGTTAGCGGCTGACTCTTGTGATAAAGGAGGAAGGGAAGGGAAGGGAAGGGAATGGAGAGGGGAGGGGTTACGGTTAGAATGGTTACGGCGCGGATGATGGCGGCCATGATCACAAAGGCGGCGCCGCTGAAGAGAGCCATGAGGGTTATCTTGCGTTTCAGGCCGATGTTCACCGTCCACAGGAGCTGCAATTATTAGAATGGGACCTGTTCTTCGGAAAGTCGAGGAAGACCACCTACCGGTAAGGGGATCAACATTAGGTAGAGATCGGTGAGAACATTCGGGATAACCACGACGAGCACATAGAGTTTGGAGATGGTCGGTTGGCAGAGATCTAGCAGGTTAGCAGGACAGCCCGTCAATCGTACGCAAGGGTCCAGGGGGGGGGGTACCCACTGCCAGGATCTGGGTTGATCTGCCAGTACTTGTGCATTGGCTGACAGCCGAGTAAGATGGACAGCGCGACGGCGAGATAGGTCACTCCGAGCATAACGTAGGCCAGGCGCACTCGAGCCGGGAGGTTGGCTAATCCGGTTCTGCTCCGGGGTTAGCACTGTGTATCTCGATGCCCTCGGGGAGGCGAAAGGGAAAACGCACGTGAGGCGCGAGTAGTAAATGGCCATACAGAGTTTCACGAGCCACAGGATACACGCGTAGAACGACCAGCCGATGACTTGAATCTTCGACCCCCAGACCCGATTGTAATATTCGCGCGAATTCGGATCCAGCGCCGCACGCTCCTCCGGTGTCATGTAGCTGTTGGTGAGCCCCTGGAACTTCGCTCCGACCAGGTATGCCAGGACGGTTTCTGCGGTGAAAACCAGCTACGAAGCGCATCGATTAGTATAGGCAGTCGTCCCCGGAAAAGTGCCTTTGGTGGGCGACTCACCCCTGCTAGTGGCATCAGATAGTCATCCAGCTGGAAACTCCGCGGTCCGACCTGCGTCCAGCGGACATATATTCGCACCAGAATGAAGGTCAGGCCCAGGGCCAGCAGGGTAAAGGCCTCGACATTTGCGCTGGACGGCATCTTCACGGTGGCAGGCGCGAACTGGGCAACACCCAGGAGAGGAATGAGATGATCCTCCGACGGTGGAGGGCGGCGTGGTCAATAATTTATGACCGGCGGAGAGGCAACTCTTTCACTTTTCTTTTTTTTTTTTCATCCGCTTACTTTTCCCTGGCAGCACACTCTCGCCACCAAACCTTGTCCCGGGGGAGTGGGTAGAAAGTTCTCCGTTGGGACATGCACTATTGGATCGAGGATTCGAGATAGAGTTGGATCTGCGTTTACGGGGTAGAAGGGTGCCAGAATCCGTTGAGGGGCTTGAGGCCCTCGCAGCAGCAAGGGGACCGCGACTCCGCGTGCCCTGAGTCTCGACGCCGATCGAGGGCCACAGCGTGCAGGGGTCGCCCCGGGGGCCCGGGACAGGTATGTCTACTGATCACTAAGGAGAAGAAGGAGAAGGTGGAGCCAAAGGCCTCACTATTGACAGCGGCTCGTCGTGTCTGGCAGCCCAAAATCAATAGCAGCTCCTGGAAGGGTGATGAAATGACCGGTCCCTGGCCAGTGCATGGCAAGTCCACGACCAAAACCCGTTAATCATGGGAAATCAGACCTGTCAATTCGAAGAGATTCCGAAAGTTCCGTAGACGATCCTTCTCGGGATCCTCTGAGGAAGTAGTTTCGAGCAAGCCTTCGCCCCGCCGCTTCTACGGAGTAGGTTTCGACGTGTCACCCACTCTCGCAGCGGAGGAACCGCGGGGAAGAGCGGCGGGTGTCTCCTTATCTGTGCTTCTCGTGTGGCGATGATTCTCTTGAACCTCTTCCCTGGAAGAATGAACATCCATGCTCGCGTCTCGGATTCCTCCTTCCAGCCACCGAGGGACTCTCGATGACTGGCCGACACGAGTGGAGCGAGAATCGAGACTAGACCCCCAACCCTGTCAGCGTTCGATGAGGACGTG
This sequence comes from Aspergillus conjunctus, assembly GCA_027569095.1. Taxonomy (NCBI): domain Eukaryota; kingdom Fungi; phylum Ascomycota; class Eurotiomycetes; order Eurotiales; family Aspergillaceae; genus Aspergillus; species Aspergillus conjunctus. Next base: position 150,294 of record JAPDEL010000079.1, on the reverse strand, counting down.
TCCCCTTGACCCAATGATCAGCCCAGTCACCCCATGCCAGTCTCGGGTGGCGCTCACCCTCATCTGCCGGGCCCCTTCGCCCCCACCTCGTCGCCCTCGTAATGGGTTTCCCTCCTGACTGCAGTTACCTAGGTATGATAACGGTCTACCCAATTGTATGGCGTGTCTCCAAGTCGTGAGTAATGGATTACGTGCTGTCACGTGACTACCGCGCCGCACCAGAGCCACCCCCCGTGCGTTGTTGGAATATCCCCATCCTTTATAATCCTGAGTGGTCCCGCAAGGAAACTGCTTGGAATCGCGGGCGGTAGAACTTCATATTTACCTACCGAGGCGGGAACTGGTCTGTCTCGCCTTATTCTTGCCTGGTTGGGCAAGGAAGAATGTTTCCGAGAGCCCCCAGGAAACCCCAAGCATGCTCCTCTGTGGCTTTTCGATTGGCCAATAAGAGTACTCTATTGAAATCAATGTCCCATCGCTAAGAATGCCACAATCATGAGATCTTTATTTCCAGCCTTTCCCTTGCCAGTAACGTGTTAATCCAGTAACAGTCCGATTGGACACAAGGCCCGTAAATGATATGCAATGTGGTCTGACGCGACAATCCTAGCGCGAGAACGAGTGGTGGACGGTGGGGCTGCCTCAGTTCCCAGGCGATGAAATGGGCGCTTTTCCCCCGCTCCCGGCATGAAACCAAACGGACCCGAGAAAAGCAAATGGTGAGGGGCACAGACACTGCTGGTTCAGGCAACAAGTGGATCAGGAAGAGGACCAGGACTGGGATGGATGTCGACAACGCGGCTATCGGGCGTTGTCCGGGGCCATTCGGAGGAGGGGAAGCCCTCGTCACAAGACCACATCTTCGGTTCCTCGAGCTTATTTCCTGTCCGACTGCGTGTATAAGTTGGGGGCCGAGGATTGACTTGAATTTCCGCCCAAGAACCAAAGGGCGGGACCATGGATTCCGCGTTCGACTTCATCGTCGTCGGCAGTAAGCCCCTCCACGAAGCTGCCGCCCATCCACCCATCCTCCAGAGCTAATAAGTCCAGGTGGCCCTGCCGGCAGCACCGTTGCCTCCAAACTCGCTAACTCCCCCAAATCTCCCAGGGTCCTCCTCGTGGAAGCCGGCGGCCCCAACGCCGACGCCAACCTGCGCGTGGACGGGCAACGATGGCTCACCTTCCAGAACAAGGACATGAACTGGGGATACAAGACCGCCCCCCAGGAACACTGCAACAACCGGGAGATTGACTACTCGCGCGGCCGCGGCATGGGCGGGTCCAGTGCGATTAACTTTGGCGTGTACACGGTGGGCGCCCGCGACGATTACGACGAGTGGGCGCGTCTGGTCGACGATGACTCGTACGGCTGGAAGCAGATGCAGCCGCGATTCAAGGCCCTCGAGACCTTCCACGGGGCGATCCCTGCCGGCGTCGATGCGAAATACGCGGCGCCCCGTCCGGAAGACCATGGCGACTCGGGTCCCCTGCAGGTCGGGTTTGCGTCCGAGTGGGAGCGGGATCTGCCCGAGCTGCTGGACGTCTTTGAGCAAGCTGGCTTCCCGCTCAACCCGGACCATAACTCGGGCAATCCCATCGGCATGTCTGTTTTGATCAATTCGGCCACGCAGGGTCGCCGGACGACGGCGGCGGATCTGTTGCAACCGCAGCCGGAGAACCTGACGATCGTCACTGATGCCCCGGTACAGCGTCTGGTTCTGGAGGGCACAAAGGCCGTGGGGGTTGAATCGAATGGAACGAAATGTGAGTCTGTGTGCTGTCGGAGCCCACCGGGGTCCAGTTGCTGATTGGAGGTGGGGGGGGGGGCCTTACAGACTACGCCTCGAAGGAGGTCATCATGTGCGCCGGATCCCTCGAAGGCCCCCGCATCTTGATGCACTCGGGGATCGGACCTGCGAAGCAACTGCAGGAATACAACATCCCCGTCACCCTCGACGTCCCCGCCATCGGCCAGGGCCTGCAAGACCACTGCTTCGTGCCCATCGTGAACACCCGCGTCGAGAACAGCACGCAGCGCCGCGAGTTCTACGGGGACGAGGAACTCATGGCCAGCGCCCTCGAGCAGTGGAAGAAAGACGGAACGGGCCCATGGGCCAAGTTCGCCTGCGAACTCGGCATCGGATGGTTCAAACTCGACAAGCTCACCTCCTCTCCCGAGTTTCAGGAGCTGCCTGAAGAGCGACAGAGGTTTCTCCTCCGGGAGACCGTCCCCCACTATGAAATCATCACCCACTTCCCCATCCACTGGTTTATCCCGGATTTCCCCCAGGAAGCCCTGAACTACTCGTGCCTGCTGGTCTTCCTCTTCAACAGCCAGCTCCGCGGGGAAGTCACCCTCCAGTCGTCCGACCCCAACACGCCGCTCAAATTCGACCCCAAGTTCCTCTCGCACCCGTTCGACCGCCGCGCCGCGATCGAGTCGCTGCGGGACGCCTTGCGCATCGCCAGGTACGATGGGTACGCCAGGGATAACGTCCAGGAGCTGGCGGGACCCAAGTCCGACTCGGACGAGGATCTGCTGGAGTACTGGCGTCAGAACATCTCGTCCAGTTGGCATATGCTGGGCACGGTGCGCATGGGGAAGCCGGGGGATGTTCACGCCGCGGTGGACAAGGATTTCCGGCTGATGGGGATTGAGAACTTGCGGGTGGCGGATATGAGTGTCGTGCCGGTGATCGCCAGCTGCCATGTCCAGGCTGTGGCTTATGTGACGGGGGCCACGGCCGCAGAGAAGGTGATCAAGGAGTACGGGCTGGCCTAGGTATAAGCGAAAGAAACTGCTGTCACCCTACGATTTCAATAGAGATTCATTCATGTTTTTATGGATTGTCCGCCAAGAGTGAGCCATTTTCTTTCCTAAATGAACCATCATGGGGCATACATCGATCAACCCTCCTCACTTGTAGTTGAGCCCCAGTCAATAGTTTCATCCCTAGTCCCGCCCCCTGGTCGAGCCTTCTCCATGGCCTCTTTTAACATCGTAGCGATCGCTTCATCCTTTGCAAAAGATAGCGCGGTCTCGCCCATCTCGTTCACCGCAAAGACATCGGGCCCTCTTTCCAGAATCAGGCGCACGATCTCCTCGCGTGCCCTCTGTTTCTCATCATCTCCTTCGCCTTCTCCTTCTTCTTCTTCTTCTTCTTCTTCTTCTTCTTCATCTTCTCCTTCATCTTCTCCTTCTTCATCTTCATCTTCATCTTCGTAACTCTCCGAGGTGAAATGTAGAGTGCTATGGCCCATCGCATCCGAGGCATCGACGTCGGCTCCATGTTGCAGAAGAAGCCGGACCATAGCGACCTTGCCCATCGTTACCGCCCAGTGTAACGGCGTTTCTTCCCGCCATCGCTCCGCAGCATTGATATCAGCGCCCCGTTCGATCAAGAGCTCCATCGCCGGAATATTCTCGCAGCGCACAGCGCGATGAAGCGGGGTGTGGCGGGTATCCGCGACTCTCGAGTCCGGATCCACCCCGAGGTCCAGCAGGTGCTTCAGGAGGGCCATATTTCTCGCCTCCACAGCCACATGTAAGACCCAAGGAGACAGATGGGCAGGGGTAGCGTCCCGCGCCAAGAGAAGCCGGGCCATCTCTTCGTGGTTATTCTTCACCGCATGGTAGAGCGCGGTCTCGCCCCAGACGTCTTTGGCGTTGATGTCCGCCCCGAGATCTAGGAGCAGTGCCACGGTTTCCAGGTGGCCGTGCATCGCGGCTCGATGCAGCGCGGTGCAATTTTTCAACCGAATATACCCGTCTTCTTCTGGTTTTGAGTTGAGATCCGCCCCCATGTTAACGAGGAGGGGGATCACGGTGTTGTGGCCATGCATTGCCGCGCGCATCAAGGCCTTGTCGCGTATGAGCTGTCGATGTGTGGTACTCGCGCCGGTGAGCTTCCGCTCTCGCTCCTGGAGCTTTTTAATGACCGTTGCTTGGTCGTGCTCGGCGGCCCATTCGAGGACGGTTATCCCAGCCGTGTTCACATAATGCGGGGCATGGTCGTACAGATACGGGTCGAGCAGGGTACAGAAAAATCGGCATGTTTGGAGCAGTCGACTCACCACGGAGAGGGGAAGAAGCTCTGCTATCAGTAGGAGGACCTCATTGGGTAGGGTGAACAGTGTACTTCTGAACGGCGTCCTACTACTGGGACTTGCCATGTTACTTGCCCACCAAAGCTCAAAATAAAGAAGAAACGTATCACACACAAACATGCCAGTGGGGGGCGTTGGAAAGAGGGGCGAAATCTTGGCACCCAGACATTGATTTACGGAGTAAAAAAGGACTACATCACCAGAGAACCACGCGAATCCACCGAATCCCCCCCCCCCTTTGAATCAGTGAGGCCGAACCTGCAGAGTCATCCCCCCATCCACCAGCCAGCCAGCTCCTGTGACATAACTAGCCCTGGGACTGCTCAAGAACAGCACCACGTCGGCGATCTCCTCGGGCTTCGCAGCACGCGACATGGGGATGCCGTTCCTCATCAAATCGTCTCTTCCATCCATCGCAAACCCAGAGGACCCTCTGTTATCAACCCAGCCGGGACAGATGGCATTGACCCGAATCCCATGCGCCGCGTTATCCAGTGCTATACCCTAATATCAGCTTCAAAAGGGAACCTCTTCATGCCCAGTACGCCTAAGTCTCACCCGCTTTCCGCGTCAACCCCAGAAGCTCCTGTCTCGCAGCAGAGGCCACCAGGGCACCGCACCCGATGTTAATGATCGTGCCGCGCCCAACCTCCCTCACGCCCCCTCGCGACTTGTACGTCCCCGGCCTCTGCTCCTTCATGACCGGTACCACGGCCTGGATGCAATTCAGCGTCCCCTGGACCACAGCCCGCCACAGCCGCGCAATCTCCTCCGCCGCACCCGCCTCCTCGATCGATACCGGCGGCCGAGCGACATCATCATACATCGCCGTACCCGTGCTGTTCACGCAGTAGTCGATCCGACCGAAGATGCTGGCTGCGGCGCGAACCATCTCCTCCACGCTCACCCGGTCGGTGACGTCGACTCTCATCGCGACCGCCCGGTAACCCGGGTTTGTCGCGACGGTCTCGCTCTCCTGGGCGGCATCGAGGGCATGCTCGTAGTTGATATCGGTCAGGATGACGCCGCGAGCGCCCTCGGCGGCGTACCCCAGCGCACATTCCCGGCCGATCCCAGTGCCTGGTTTGGTTCAAGAACGGATCAGAATCTTTTTTTTTTTTTTTTTTTTTTTTTCATCTTCATTTCACTCTTCCCATCCTATCCCCCTTGAGTCGGGATTTGGGGGAATAGTTGGTAGGAAAACTTTGAACGAGTAGGTAAGGTAGGTAGTGATGAGAACTGATTACCTGCACCGGTGACGAGGGCAACTCCATTCAGATGGAGCGTCATTGCACCCCCGTATTATGTTGCTCTTTGGCTTTTTGGGCTGCTCGTTCTGTATGTATGGTAGACCGTTCACATCGAGTATGTTGGGTAGGAGAAAGCAAGTGGGAAGAGGGGGGGGAGGATCAGACTCCCGGGGTCATTCGGCCAACACTGCGGAGTTACTTTTTTGGGGATACGGGGCTCAATGCACCCACTCGGTAGGTTAAAGACCCGGATCAGATATTAAAACGGCCAGTATCGGGGTCTATTGGCCAATTGGTCTGAGATTTAGTTTGCAGGACATCTCGAACGGTGAGTCGGCTTTAAGGGTCTAAGCTTAAATCCGTATTATCGCCGGATCCGCGGTTGCTGGTGTTTCTTGCACTTGCACGCATTGATTGCTTTTGCATCGAATTAAATCCAGCTGAGATCCGAACCAAGATTGCTATTTACGGTGTGTGTTAGGTGGTTTTGCCAATGCCCGTACGTTGGTCTGCTGGTTAGGTAATCTTCTACTTTTTAATTTTTATGAATAGTAGAGAGGGACGGATTGATACCGTGAATAGACGTCCATCGTCATCTGATCCCTGGCTCAGACTCACCTAGTTCCCTCTATTTTTATCGCAGTTGGTAGCTATTCTTTACTCCGGTCCGGCTGAGTAGACCAACTGTTGGCATTTCTTTATACATCCGTAATTCCGGCTTCGTGTACTTCGGTATACTCATACATCTCCCATTCATAACTCGTCACACATAAAATCCAAATAACAACCTATCCTTGGTGACTATTCGTGAAACTCCCCGTCTGGATCTCTCGCTCCCCCTCCCGTGCAATGGCCGAGTTCTTGGCCACCCCAGACTCATGTCCAAACGCTTGATCAACCGCCGCATTGAAGCCTCCGCGGAGTGATTCTCCCGCTCCCTTCAAGTGACCGTCAGTAAAATTCCTCCGGGCCTAGGTTCCAAAAAAAGCGATCTCCTCACATGAATCCCGGCAAAAACCCCCTTGATTCCTCGACCGAAATCCTCGCCCATGCCTGCTACTTTCGATCCATTCGACTCTGTCTGCGTAGAAGCCGATGCGGCCTCGTAGCTATTCGATGACGGCGCCGGTTGAGATCCTACCCCACTGGTTGCAGGGGCAGTGGTATATCCAGATTCCGTGGACCCGGACGCCGCTGAACCGTCTGTTGATGTGCCCTGTGGGGTAGGGGCTCCGGCCGTAGCCTGTGTGGTTTCGCTTTGAGGATAGGTTTGGGCGGAGTTGACGGTATCTCCGAAGTCGGTGTTGTTACTCATGGTGGGCAGTAGCTCTAAAAATTAAGGGTCCAATTGTTTATCGGTTTTCCAGCTAGTGGTTCCAAGAGATATGGAAACAATCCAGAGTCCCTGGGAGTGTATTTATATCGCTTCTGGATCCATAGGGTTGCTGCTCTGACGTCACTTGGACATTCATCGGCCTGGTGTTGTTCTCCAAAAGCAGGGCTTTGGGGCCCTCAAAATACGTACCTACCTAGGTAACCAATGAGGGTCCGTGGCAGCTCATTTAGTAAAGTAGCAGGCGGGCGAGTAGCATTCGAGTATTCAAAAGAAAGACATTGGCTGATGAAATCAAGGCAGGCAACAGATATCTTATGCAAAAACGTGCGTGACGTCATATGCATGCATAACTTGATAAACACGTGAATTCCCCAACCCAGATTCATCCAGTCTTTGAAGGCCAAGAAGAGAAAAGTTAGACTGGAGGGTTAGGCAGATATTACTAGCGACCAAGCAGGCATAATTCAATAGGGTTAAATCTGATTTGGATTTTCCAATGACTGGTGGTGGCTGTGGTTCATAACTGCGTTTCTGAAATATATTTCCTCAAGTATATCACTACAATACACCCGGCCCTAGAGACCTGCTCTAGCAGAAAGAACAGAGTTATCATGTGTTGGTTCGGTAATGCTATTATTCTTATATAATAATCACAAGAGTCATCAAAATCACCATCCCATCTCCCCAGCATCGCAGACACGGACCGAATATAACCATTCTGATCGTAAGGCCTCTGAGGCGGTGATGCGCCGCTGGACATTGGGATCTAGCATGGCATAAACCACATTGCAGCATTGTGTCTAGAAGGGAATTAACACGGAACCAGAATACGATATGGTAAGAAAAGAACGAACATACCTCGCCGAGAGCCTCAAGAGGAGCATAACCATTCCTCGTCCTGCGTCCACATAAATACTCACTATATCCTACATCCTCTTCAATCGCCTGACGCCACGGGAACTGTCGACCGCGCAGGACCATGTAGATAATACCGATCGCCCAGATATCGGTTGCCCTTGCGTCGAGGGTCTGATCGGCAAACTCCTCGGGGGCCAAGTAAGGGAGGGCGTCGCGGGGTTTGGGCTCAGGTGGTGCAGAGGAGGCTTGCTTCCAGGATTGATCTCTTGTATTGCCGCCGGAGCCGGCTTCTTCATCCCATTGAGGGTTGCTATTATCATCTGACACCCACTCTGCGCTCCCGAAATCGGTGACTTTGATAATCCCGGTGACTGTTAGGAGGATATTCTCGAGTCGAAGATCGCGGTGTGCGATGCCGTTGTCATGCAGGAATGAAACAGCACGGAGGATCTGCGCAAGGTAGCAGTCTGCGTCGTGCCGGTCGATGGCTTCCTCGGACCGGGTGACGAGGGAACGTAGGTTGCCCTTTCCGCAGTAGTCCATCACAAGACAGAGCTCGTCACTAGAATTGTACATGGTATCGATGGTCCGGAGGAGATTGGGGTGCGACAGAGTGGTCGATATGGCTTGTTCGAAGTAATGGCGGTTGACTACCCAGGGACACAACGAGCGGCGGAAGACTTTCACGGCGTGAAGTTGCTTCGTCCGTGGGCCGGGGCCCTGCAACGTGTATACCCTGACGGTGCTGCTTCGTCCGTAGTGGACGATTTCCGTACAGGTGCCATACTTCTCGGTCAGGGAGAGCGGAGGTGTCTTGGGGAGGAGGAGGGATGTCTCTGCTGGGGTGTAGTCGCAGCCATATCGCGACAGCCAACGACCAGCCGTCAGGAGCTTGGGGATCTTGAATGACGCGCAGAAGCTGTACTCTGTGCCTGGATACTGGGGGTGTTGCTGGCCTCGTTCTGACATGGTAGCGAGGGCGTGTTTCGTCCAGCGTGACGCCGCCGGGGTGTTATATGTTGGCAGCCATGGCTACGGGTTCTGAAATGGGGCTTTAGTTGGTGTGATATTTTTTGAAGTTTTTGACCTGAGGAGTTACGGGCTGACTGGCAGCCTTTTATCTCGAAGCATACAGGGCGCGGAGAGGGCAAAGGAAAGGAAGAGTGAACGGCTGAATAGATGAAAACCATTTGCCCAAACAAAGAGCGCACCGAATCCAGCGCGAGGGGGAGTTGGGGAATGCGGGATTTTCCAGGGCCACCGCAGATTCCAACCGTCACGGGCAAGCTTCACACGCCATGAAGATCTTTCTGCTGCTTGGTTTGAGGGTGGCAGGTTTTTATTTCCCGCGCGGTTTATTCGCTGACAACTGGTAGGCCACAGAAATCGCTCGTTCCGTTTCTCTCTCGTCATGATTCGCTTTGTGCAACCGATGCTCGATTTCGCCGGATGTCTGTTCTGGAGATACATTATACTTCGGCACTACTAGTTATTTTTGCATCGAGTGCTAAGCTGCTAAGCTTTAATTGGTGTCGTTATTAGAGAGGTACTTCAAGCGATCGGAGACTGGTCCAAGTGACTATTCGAATTTTCACCCTCTGATCCCCTTGCATCGGCATGAAACATCGCCAGAACACCCTCCAAATCCCTGCTTGCAATACCCAGTTTAAAACCCAAGTGAGATTGAAGTAGGAGACCTTTGATCACCCTGACGAGACGGGGCTATGGCTCCACCGTCGAAGCATTTAGTCGAACCAAATATCCGGGAACCGAGTCCCCAGCTTTGCCTGGGGGTTTAATGTACAGGCTACCTATCCTGCTGAGCATGATGAATTCCGGATCTGTTGATAAGGCGATTCATTGCTATAAGGCAGTTCTATTAAAGTGAGACACCTACGCACTTGAACTTTGGCCAAATGCCGAGGATATTGACTGGGCAATTATGAAATATGGGTAAACTTTTCCCTCGTGGGCGCCCTCTGTTGGTAACTCCAGCGAGCTGCTGCTTTGCTTTAACCAGTCGGGCGACAGGCACTGAAATCAGAACGATGTAACACTCTCAGCAATCGATGGTCAAGACGACGGGACGAAGTGGCACGATCAGCATGGCGGTCCTTCGTATCAGCCATAAATAGCAGAAATGGCACGAAGATTGTCTCCGAGCTCGTATTTCGACCTGTCGATCATCAGACCAGGCCTTTTTCATTGGCAGCGAAATTCCTCTGTGCCAAATATATGAACCGCCCCCGCCCCCCTCAAGGCGATTCCTCTCCTGTTTGAAGAGGAAATAGACGCTTGCCATCATAACCGACCATGAAGTGGGCCGCAGTGTATCTTGTCTCCATTCTCGGAGCCCTTACTAGCACTGTTACCGCCCAATCACCCAAAGACCAAGAGGTGCAGGTTGGACAGCATGTGGTTTTCTCCTACCCCGGTGAAGACCCCCCCGACCATCTCTTCGATCTCATCGGCCAAGGCAAAGTAGGCGGTATCATCATCTTCGGAGAAAATGTCTCGGACAAGCTCCCCGACTACATTGACCGGTTTCAAAGCATCTACCGCGACAGTGCTGCCTACCTGGGTACACCCCTCCTCATCATGACAGACCAGGAAGGGGGTAAAGTGAGTCGCCTGCCCGGTGGACCGGAAAAGTCCGCCAAAGAAATCGGCGAGCATCCCCACTTTGAGAGCGAGGCAGGAATCGCGGGGACGAGCGCCGCAGAGGCCCTACTCGAGTACAATCTGAACGTCAATTTGGCCCCGGTGGTGGATGTCTACTACGAGGCCGGGGATGGATACGGACGGTCGTATGGCGGAAACGAGACGCTTGTTGGGAAATGCGCGTATCAATTCATCAAGTCGCAGCAGGGCTCGCATTCGGTTCTGGCGACCGCGAAACATTTCCCTGGTCTCGACGGCGGAGGACCCGACAAGAATACCGACGAGAGACCGGTTACGATCAATACTACGCTGGACACGCTCCGCTCGGTCCATGAGGCGCCGTACGTCAAGGCGATCAAGGCCGGTGTTAGCTTGGTCATGACCTCGTGGGCCGTGTATCCTGCCTTGGACGACAAACCGGCCGGGCTGAGCTCGCGCTGGATCGAGGAACTACGGACTCGACTGGGCTTCAAGGGGGCGATTATCACGGATGGGATCGAGGCGGGTGCGCTGGAGGCGTATGGCAACCACGATCACCGGGCGGTCCTGGCGACGCAGGCTGGAGCAGATATCATACTGGCAGCGGCGCGGAATGTCACTCAGGGCGAAAGTATCGTGGCTGCGATCAGTGCCGCGCTGGATGATGGGACTCTGTCGAGGGATGGATTGGCTGCGTCGAGTAAGAGGGTGCATGCTGTTCGATTCAAGGTATAGGACAAGACAGAGATGGAAGCAATAACCCCAGTATTTTCTAGAAAATATGGGATGATCTTTTCTTTCAGGGAGGGAATACAATGAGTACTGGCTTCCTCGGTCTAGCAGTTTCTCGTACTTCATGTAAAAGGGCTGCATTACCCTGCACCAGGCACAACATAATGTTCGGCCCGAGGGCTAAGGAAACATCGTTTTTGCGGTTTAGAATCCCATGATGAGTTCTGAGGGCCTTGCAAAAGAAGGCTTCAAGTATATTTTTAGAGATTTGAAACCACTCATGGTTTTCACGATTGGTTCTCTGAGGAAATCCCCCTCTCGGAGCGTCTCCACTCCAAGATTTGGCCCAGCAGTTCGTGCTGATGGGCTGGATTGGACTGGTCGAGAGCTAATCTTGCGATGAGGCCCACTGTCCACTGCTGGGCCTACTCGTCCCCACGTGTCCCAGCAGAGATAACCCAGTTCATCCGGTGCAATCAGCCACAGGAATATCTGAAGCTCGTGATATCCTGGTTATCGGGCCATGTCTTTTTTTCTGTTTTAAATCGACCATCCCCGCCGTGTTCTTCGTGATGACAGGGCTGTTTCCATGCTGGAGCTTGCCAAGGGTCTCAAACGATGCCTACACCCTGGGCTTACCATCCTCCTCTGCATTCAGGGTAGCCCTACTTGGTATCTTTAATCGAAATATCAGAGTTGTCCGGCCCTAGATGGCCGCCCTCCACCAGTATGACTATATCTTGGCCGTGACGGTCATCTTTGCGTTTCTGGATGCGTGGAATATAGGTACCTCTCGGTATCCCCGCCAGACTCACCGAGTATAGGTTGACAGGCCCTAGGCGCCAACGATGTCGCCAATTCGTTTGCATCCTCGGTCTCCTCGCGCTCCTTGACCCTCAAGCAGGCCATGCTCATCGCCGGCTGCATGGAGTTCGCGGGGTCAGTGAGCGTTGGGTCCAGAGTCGCCGATACCGTCCGAACGAAGATCATCGACCCGCATCTGTACGACTCCAATCCGGGCGTTCTGATGCTGGCCATGATGTGCACCATCATCGGATCCTCGGTGTTTCTGACCATCGCGACGCGATTCGGGCTACCCGTGAGCACAACACATTCCATCATCGGCGGACTGGTCGGCAGCGGCGTGGCCTCGGTGGGGATAAACAAGGTCCACTGGGGGTGGAATGGCGTGTCGCAGGTGTTTGCAGCGTGGGGGATCGCCCCGGGGATTTCAGGAACCTTTGGCGCGATCTTGTTCTTGATCACGAAGCATTTCATCCTGACTCGCAAGGCGGCGGTGCACTATGCCCTGTTCTCGATCCCGATCTACACGTTTATCACGGTCGGAGCGCTCACCAGTACCACTTCCAACCCCTCTCCCCTCCCCTGTAGTGAATGTCTGCTGACTCGGTGTAGTGCTCGTCGTCTGGAAAGGCATCCAGCTCGACATCGACCTCACCGGCGCACAAGTCGCCGTCTCCGTCCTCACCGTCGCGACCGGCGTCACCCTCCTCCAAGCCTTCTTCCTCCTCCCCTACCTCTGGCGCCGCGTCATGGCCGAAGACTGGCAGCTGAAATGGTACGACTGCTGGCGTGGGCCGTGGCTCCTCTCTCGTCCATTGCCCAGCCCACCGCCCCCCGGCCGCAGCAGCATCAACATCAAAGACTACTACCGCGGCCATCTCACCCCGGAGGAGCTGAAATGTCTGCGCGCCTCGGAAAGCCTCCTCCAATCCATCCAGTCCGCCCAGGGCTCCTCCGACCTGGAACGACTCGACTCCCACACGGGGCCATCGCTGGTCGAAGGCGTCCCGCCCCGTCCCCCGGGTTCCTGGTACCGGCGACCCGTCCTCCTCTGGCGCCTGCAACGGATCCTCTACCACGGCCTCGAGCAAGACGTCATCAGAATGCAGCACCGGAGCACGATCCTCAACTGGGACATCCAGGATATGCACGCGCGGGCGTCCCGCTTCGACAACCGCGCCGAGTACATGTATAGCTCGCTGCAGATCCTGACGGCAGCGACGGCGTCCTTTGTGCACGGTGCCAACGACGTGGCGAATGCGATTGCACCCTTTGCGACATCGTATCTGGTCTGGCGAAGTGGGGCGGTGCAGAGTCAGGTCCCGGTTCCGACATGGGTCTTGTACGTCCTTTCTCCATAAAGAATTTTTTTTTTTTTTTTTTTTTTTTTTTTCGTGCTGGTGCTAAGAGCAGTAGATGTTTCGGGGGAGGCGCCATTGTCCTGGGATTAATGACGTACGGATATCAGGTGATGCGCAACCTGGGGAATCGACTGACGCTCATGTCGCCATCGCGTGGGTTCTGCATGGAAATGAGCTCGGCGCTGACGGTTCTCATTGCGACGAGACTCGGACTGCCGGTGTCGACGGTGAATTGGCCCGATTCTATTATCTGCCCGGGTTTCGGCTAACAGTCGCAGACACAGTGTATCGCGGGGGCGTCTATCGGGGTCGGGCTGGCCAACGGGGACTGGCGCTGTATTAACCTGCGGTTGGTGGCGTGGATCTACTTTGGCTGGGTGATCACCGTGCCCGTGACGGCGACGTTGGCAGGCAGTTTGATGGGGGTGATTCTAAATGCGCCGCGGTGGTGACCCATTCTACATAGTATACAATAAAAATTTCTGTGGCGTTGGCTTGGCTTTTATAGCCTGGGATTGGATGTAACCCTAATTTCCGACTTTCATTCGCTAGCCAAATGTGGAGTCTGGCGATGTCTCCAACGCAAATCACGCAATTGCTAGATTTTTGCCTCTTTATTTTTTCTAGGTTCCCCGCATTTTTCCATTTGTTTAGCTTTGAGTCTTGAAGTTTTTCTCTCCTTGTGCCTACAGACAGACAGACAGACAGGGGAAAGAGAAAAACAAACCATGGCGGAGACGAAAATATTCACCGACGCAGCGGAAGACCCGCAGTCCGGGTACTCTCCAGATGGTCCCAACCACCAGGATCGCCTGAGTCGGTCGCTGTCTGCGCGCCAGGTCAACATGATTGCCATCGGAGGAACGATCGGGACGGGCCTGTTCCTGGGTACGGGGAAGGCGCTGGCAACTGCTGGGCCGGCGTCGATGCTGATCGCATTTATCATCAGCGGCGCCATTGTCTTCTCGACGATGCTGAGCCTGGGGGAAATGGCTGCTTTTGTTCCCGTCGCGGGGAGCTTCTGCACCTTTGCCGGGTGAGTTGCCGTTACTCTTCTCGGTGTGTTGATCAGCGCTGATAATGTGTCTAGGAGATTCGTGGATGATGCGTTTGGCTTTGCACTGACGTGGAACTACTGGTTCAACGATGCCGTGTCCACCGCGGCCGACCTTGTTGCCCTGCAGGTCGTGCTGCAGTACTGGAGCGATAATTTCCCCGGATGGGCATTCAGTTTGATCTTCTGGGTGGTTCTGATCGCCATCAATCTCGCTGCGGTGAGGTTTTACGGAGAGGTTGTGATCTCGTCTCCCGCCTGTGTGTCCCTTGGTTAACCCGGATTAGATCGAGTATTGGCTCAGCGTGCTCAAGGTGATCACTATTATCGTACGTACTCTTGAAACCTGATCTATCAACTAGGGTACTGATGATCCGATTAGGTCTTCATCATCCTTGGTATTGTCGTCAACTGCGGTGGGAACTCAGCTGGCCACTATATCGGCGGCGAGAACTGGCATATCCCCGGGGCCCCGTTTGTGGGCGGAATCGGGGGATTCGCGTCTGTATTCGTGACGGCTGCTTTCTCTTGTAGGTTTTCCCCCCTTCCATCCTGCGTTGGCATCCATACTAACCGGTCTAAGACGGCGGCACCGAGTCCATTGCCATCACGGCAGGTGAAACCAAGAATCCCGCGAAGACTCTCCCCCGGGTCGTCCAGAACGTGTTCTGGCGTATCCTCATCTTCTAGTCTGTCCATCCATTCCCATACTCAAACCCAGCAAATTATTAACTGCGGGTATAGTATCCTTGCCGTCCTGATCATCGGCCTCAATGTCCCATACAACTACCCCGACCTAACTGAGAAGAATGTCCGGACATCCCCCTTTACCCTCATCTTCCAGATGACAGGCGCCCGCGCAGCCGGAAGCGTGATGAATGCCGTTATCATGACCAGTGTCATATCAGCCGGAAACCACGCTCTATTCGCCGGGACCCGACTGCTCTACACACTCGCCGTCGCTGGCCATGCCCCGGGGGTATTCGGCAAGTTAAATCGCCAGCAGGTCCCGTGGGTGGCTGTCCTGGCTACCGGACTTGTCAGTGGTCTTTGTTTTGGGTCCAGTAAGATCGGAGCAGGACAGCTGTGGTCGTGGTTGCAGAAGTGAGTCATCATCCTAGGTTCTAATTTCACAAGGTTACGATATCTAATGCCGTCTGAATGTTAGTATCGTCGGAGTTTCGAACCAGTTGAGCTGGATTTCTATCGGCATCACCTCGATTCGATTCCGGTCGGCTCTCGCCCGCCAGGGGAAAACACATCTTCTCCCCTTTCGAAATTACACGTATCCCGTGGGGCCATGGGCCTGCGTCATTCTCAACATCGTCATTGTTCTCGTGCAGGGATGGAGCTGCTTCAGCCCGACCTTCCAGGCCGTTGACTTTGTTAGTTTCTACATTGAACTGCCCATTATGCTGGTGATGTATGTCGGCTGGAAGCTGTTCAAGAGGACGAAATACGTCCCGTTGTCGGAGATGGACTTGGAGACGGACACGTATACTCTAGAGGCAGAAGTCCCTGAGGTTGGGCTTAAGGAGAAAGCGAAAAAATATCTGGAGTGGATTATCTGATGTGCATCTGTTTCTGGGGGCTGAGCATGATATCCCGTCATAGACTTTTCTACATTGTTTAATAATTGATGCTGTACATTGCTGTCAAACTTCAGACGTAAGGTATCTGTTTAAGCAAAGATATCTTCTTGATCCATCACAGGTCCACAGGCTTTCAAGGTGGCTAACTCACCTCACCTGAACCCTGTTTTTGCAGATGGCTCGACCAGGTTGCATTTCGCTGCACATACAGCAAATCTCTGTCGGATTTCTAATCAATGACAAAAGTAGCGGGGAACAAAATGGGCCTAAAGTTCGCCCGGCCTAATTTTAATGTCTCCGGAGCATTTATCGTTCAGGCGTTGACTATTGATTGTCTGGGTGTTTCATTCAGCCGAAATTGTTGATCTGTTCGGGGATACCTTGACGCAAGAAGCTTCTTCATCGCCCGAACCCATCGGGCGTGGGAGGGTCCGGTAATGATATGACACTAAGTATAGCCTGCGTTGACCGAAATTCGGCTCCTAGGAGCTGTTTTCCGTAATATTGTTCTTTAATGCCGTTTTATGAGATCAAGATCGTTGGCCTTATTTCTGAAGTGGTGCGATTCCTTACCAAAAGGAGAGCCCAAGGAGCTTTTCCAGGTCCTGGGCCAGACTTATGTCGGGCTTTATGATGATATTACCATTAGTGTGCCCAAGCTGGCCAGCTTCTTGGCTGAACATCCACCTACTCCGGCATAGGGGTCGGGATGTTGGGAATGAAAAGCGCGAGCTGTTCATCATGGGAAGGGGGTTGAGGAAAAGAGATCTATTTCAAGGATATCGATGGATCTACGAAGAGAAAATAAAAATGAATATATTCAATATGTCTTGCCCCGTATAATAATCACTGGTACGCAAAATAAGCAAAACAAGAGAGAGAGAGAGAAAAAGAGAATTGGTGACACAGACTTCCAAAAACGCAAAATGCTCTCAGCCAAGACCTAAGTATCTATCGATGCATTGGAAGCACTACTTCGAGCTGGTGAACCCAATATCCTCCAGCACGTCGTCGAGAGTCTTGGGCTCAAAAGGACCATAGCTTGTCTCGCAGATGGTTCCCTCCTCAGGAAGTGTGCCCTCCACAAAGTACTTTCGAATGGCCTTGGCTGTACAGGCCGAGCCTTGCGCAAGGGATGCGTGCTGTAAGTAAATCTGGTCAGCAACTGCCACACGATCCCATATCATCAATAATCACTGAAAGAGAGAAAAACATACCCCGAATCCACCATGCTGGAGCAACACGCTATTCTGGAACCCGGCACTGATATTCTGGGCCGATCGGAGAGGCGTCACCGAGTCGTACGTGTTCCCGATTACCAGCATGGGATGCTTCGTCGTGACGTCGAAGTTCCCCTGGTATCGTTCCTTGGCTGGCGTTTTCCAGTTGGCGCAGGTCATCGCGACGGGAATGCCCGCGCCGCCGAGAAGCCTGCTCTCGTGCGCAAAGTCTTGGAAGACCGGGCCCAGTTCCTCCAGGGTCTGCTGCGGCGCTTTCTTATCGCCGCACTGGATGGCGATGGGTGAATCGTCGGTTGCGAGCGACTCGATTATGCCGGCCATGTGGGCGTCGTAGATCTTCATAAAGGTTGCCAGGTGACCGGTGAGGAGGGCATTCAGCGCGATAGAGAGGTCGGCGTAGTTGCCCGGTCCGTAAAGCGAGATGCGGATAAACGTGAGCACAAAGGTTGGGTCGATAACAGTCTGGCCGTAGACTAGCGGTTCGACGCGCAGGTCATCAATCAGGTCGTAGAAGTCTCTTTCGATATGCTTGGCGGTGCTGTTGCGGTGGCTGAATCCGCAGCGTGTGGGAGCCTTTAGGCATTCCCGGATGAAGGACGAGAAAACCAAGTCTGTGTCGGCCCAGAGCTCGACGTCGCTTTACCAGTCCGTTAGTACGTATCCCTAATCTGTCTTGGGGGAAGGGAGAAGAGGGTAAGAAATACTATCCATGGTAGTACTGGTGCGGGTTCACGCAGCCGTCGAGAATAATACGGTCAATCCGGTCAGGGAACATGGCCGCAATGGTTGCTCCCAGGGCTGTGCCGTATGAGAAGCCATAGTACCGAAGGAGCCCATCATCCTCGACCGCATCGACAATCCGCATAATGTCCCTGGCCGTAAAGGCCGTTCCGATCAAAGATCCCTTTTCGCGAAAGCCGGGATAGTTGTAGCAGATATTCCCCAAGACTTGGGCTCCTCCCCAAAGTTTCCCCAGCAAGGCTGTATCCTCAGGCCGCACAATATCTCCTAGGGCAGCAGTTGCGTCTATTCTCGCCTGTGTGGAATTAAAGCAGCTCGCGGTAAAGGTATCTGCCGTACCCCTGAGGGGTGTTAGTGTGGGCCTTGATGATCTTGACCGCAGTAAACTTACCGTGGATCATGGGCAATGAGGTCGTATTCACCCCCTGTGAGACTGCGTTGCAAATCAGCAAAATCATACACGGTATTAGGGGTTCTTCGTTGCCTTACCCGAGCAATCTTTTCGCCTGCCCGGCCAGGCTCATCCGTGCCTCCAATCCTGGGCCGCCGAAGTTGAACAAGATACTCCCTTTCTTGGGGGTACGAATTGCTGGGACCTTCAGAAGCTGGAGGTTTATGGTGGTATGGGAGCTGGGGTCTGTATAATCCATAGGGACGGTCAGGTTGCCACACCCAAGACTGGGGTCATCGAGGCCACACGGCCCCCAGTTGACTTGACCAGACCGTTCATGATGGGGTTTGGGAATGACACTGGCGTAAGTGCCGGCGAACAGGAAAAGCTGTAGAAGCGTGGATTTCCAGGACATCTTGTGGTTATGTCGCTGTGCTGAAGGTTATTGTGTGATTGAGTTGAGCGCCCTTCAAACCCGGGTTCAACGCGTTTTAATATTTCGGCCAAAAACATGGCGAGGTGTTTATGGATATGATCAGGGATGATCGTCGCAAGGCGCAGTCAGTTCTCAGCTCTTGATTAGTGGGGGTAGATGTGTAGAATAAACGATCCGTGGACAGGGATAGGAGCAAGGTTGATTTTGCTGACGGGCGTTGCCCAAATAAGGGCGATAAAGCGCAAGTAATATCAGTACCGCCTGCTTCAGCCCTGTTGATGTCCGATTCAGCGATGTTGCTGGCGACCGGGCGACCGGCTTTTCTCCGCATGACGACAAATATACTTGGCGCCGTGAACAACGTCAGTCCTGGCCAAATCGGGTCATTTGCGGCGCTGTCAGCGGAGCGCCGATCAGCACCGCTGGAGTCGGGATTTTGTAAAACGGAATAAAGCGTACTTGGCCGCAGCGGTCTTGGCCAAGGTAGGCCCCAGGACATCATGAACCTGGTCCACCGCGACACCTCCCAGAAGTCCTACCAAAGATATGGTGCCCCGGCGTGCAAGGGAGGCAAGTGCGTGTGCTTTTATGACGGGGAGGAAGAAGCCATTAATAACGCAAGAGCAATGCTTGGAAATAAATGCAACCGCCTCTGTGGAGTGTTGATTATTGTTATCAGTCTTACTCTACCTGAATATGACAGCACAGAGGGACCCTCGAAAATCTGGGATAATCTGGGCCGATGGCTATCTCGGAGAGCTATCAACAGCGAAGCACATATCCAGTGAAAACCAACAAAAAGATAGCTTCCTCAAGATCTAAAAAAATGCAAAAGACGCCGCCTTGGCTATCCCCTGTGGCTGGAATGGGTCCTTTTCCGACTGCGTCACCGTCGTACTGACTCTCGCATCATGGTCGGTCGATTCCATCCCAACAATGCCATCTGTATAACTCTGGATCCCAATGACATGACACAACCCCCGGTCCTGTAGAATGTGTCCAAGGTCCGTGATAAACTCCTGGGGAAGAGCTGGGAGGTCGTCCCGACTCGTGACTGGGATGCGTGTGAATTCGTACGGCACAAGCCTCCCTTGATAGTAAAGCCAGCTGCTAGGGTGGATGTTATCCAAGTCACTAGACGCAATAGCCCGACCTCCTTCTTCAATGTTGCGTTCGTCTGGGCTCAGATCGAAATGTCGATGGAGGATGCAGGCACTGAAGTTCTTTTCCACGTTATGCTTGAGAAAGCAGTCGCGAATGACTGTGTTGATCGCCTGCTGGGCGCCGGCGGCCTCAAAGGCTTGGATGGCTTCATGGAGCGACGGCTGTGTGCCAGCATGATAGATATGGTGGTCGTAGGGGATTTCGGGAATTGGTTCTGCCATTGTGGTTTGCTATTCAGGAATTTTTATAGAATGTTACGCAAAGAGAACTCTTCTCTGAGGCCAGGCAGATAATAAGTACGAATGTACGAGTGCGATGGCGTTCGTCTTCAGCTCGCCCGTAGAACGCCCCGGTTTGGGCCAACCCTTCGACGAACCACTCTTGCTTGAGGTTCATGCAATTCCTCCCCAAAGAAATCTGTAGACTGAGACAGCCACGGCAAATGCGGGGTTTACAGCTGATCGGGGATCATTCTTATCTGCATCGGCCATCTTGGAGCTGTCTGGATTGGTTGGAATCCTGGTGAAGGGAGACGCGGGGTAAAGCTGAAGGAAAGTGGCTGGCGCTGGATTGGACTCATTTCACCAATCATCACATACCTGACTGAATGGCCGTTCGTTTCTTCAAGCGCTCTGATAGGATGTCGTATCTGCATCTGCTACTAGTCTGCAGTGGTCTGTTCTTTCACCCCTTCATTAGTCGTAGCGAAGGCCATGAGTTCGTTTGGGCAACCCTCAGCCAGCCGCAGAACTTCAAGTTTCACCGCCGCTTGGGCTATCACCATCTGCAAAGACTGGTCCCATTGCCTTTAGGAAAGCAAGCAGCGCCGTCCTGCTCTGTTCAGTCTGCCTAGGTAATTTACCGTCCCATGTCCTCGTGCAGGAGAGTGATTGGCCGTTATCCTCACCTCCGCCAGCCACATTTTCAGGACCCCGCCGTCTTATCGGCGCATGAAGATGCTGTGAGGAGGAGAGAAGCAGAGATATAAAAGGCGGATACAGTCTCAGGAAAACATGTTCCTTTTCTCTCTTCAACCTCACTCCCAATAACAATCCCGATCTGATTTCGTCCCAGCAAAAACTCACTGAGCTACTACTCAACATGGAGCCCACCCAGTAAGTACTTCCCTGTCCACTCCTCATACGTTACCATGTCCTCTGAAGACCTGCATTCGGGCAAGTTCGTAGCTCGCTAACTCTGCCGTGTCGGGACAGGACTACTCAACAGACCAATGTTGTCGCCCCCGGCGTGAAAGTCGTGGCGTGGTGCGTTTATGACGGACCTTTCTGCTGATCCACAGCAAGGTAGCCATGCCTATAAACCTGCCTGCTTCTGTTTAAAGAATTGAATTGCTGACGAGTGATTCCCGGCAGACCGACTTCTGCGGCTCTCGTGAAACAGCGGCTTTTCACAGGCTGGGCGCTTGAGGCTTAACTAGGCTCTGCATGAGGGGTGATAATATCTACGTTTAGTTAGCCCATGTACCCGAGATGTCAGAAGCTTTTATCAGTAAGAACCAGTGATAATGCATTTAATTTGATAGGAGTATGGTCCAGTGTCCTTGGTAGAATGTGTACTCCGTAGATGGCGACAAGTCACTGCCAGGAAGTATACCCTTTAGTCAAGCCTATTGCCCTTTCATTTCCCAGTATCCAATGATCACTCGCACGATATCAAGCTATGACAAAGCTGGTCTATGTTACAAAACATATCGGAAATGCTTGTTCTCAAGCTCCGTTTGGTCCTGCCAAATATCAGCCACGTCCAATTTAACTCATTCCATTCCTACCAAGAAAACTCACCAGCATGCCATTCTCAATGCCTTTGTCTTCGTCATCGTCCGAGTCGAGTAGCGCAGCCCTATCTCGACGCTTGTTCTCCAGATACATGTACACGTAGAGAATCACGATCGCAACCAGTTTGATCGAATACCCGACCAGCATCCTGCTATCGTTAGCTTTGATCCCCGCCCCGGCTCTTGATCCAGGGTTATTCAACTTACGCAACGTAAGCACTGTGATATCGCGGTGCCTCGCTCGATTTGAACGTCTGCGGGCCGATGATATTTCCCACACAATACCCCGTAAACAACAACGCCCCTGTCACCTGTTTCTTCGTGTACCCGGCGACATTGGAACTGACGATGGTCAAACTCATGCTAAATCCCAGGCCCTGGAAATAGCACAACCACAGCGCGACCAACCGGCCCCATTTATTCGAGTCCGGCAAGCCAACCAACAGCCCCGAGCCAAGGATGCAGATGGAGTTGGCTACAATCATGCAAGCGCTGCGCGAGTGGAACCTGTCGGCGTACTTAGTGGCAATAAAGCCGCCGATCAAGAGGGCGAAACACTGCACCGCACCACCGGGGATTTGCATGTACTGTGTCCCTAGGGTGTCGAAGCCAAATGAGCCAACAATGATGGACGCGAACTAAGCCATTGTCAGTATGTGATATACCACTCGAGGGGAGTCCAAGACCTACACTCGTCAGCGCAGAGTTCGGCACCTGCGCCCCGACAGCCATGACAAACAACAGCCACGTCTTGGGATCCCTAGCGGCCTGCCAGACCTGGTTCCACTTGAAGTGGTGATTCTTCACACCTTGTCTGTTCTCCGCTACACGCTCGACAGCGATAGCTCGCTCGCGATCACTCAGGAATGGCGCCGTGGAGGGGAGATCCGGCAGGAAGATGAGTGCCACGATACCCACTGTAACCGACACAGCCCCAAAAATCAGGAACACGTACATCCATTTTGGAAGCCCTGTCGTGATGTGACCGACCGCATAGCCAATCAGCCTTGTCTGTCAGCATTGCGTATAAGTGGCGGCGTGCGCTGATATATGCTATTCTACTCACCCTCCAAACATGGTCGCGATACCATTGGTACAATAGTAGGACTCTAGGCGCAGTGGCTGTTCCCGTCTAGTATACCACATACTCATCACCAGGACAAACCCGGGGTTGACGACCGCCTCGAAGAAGCCCAGGAGGAACCGGTTCGCTGCAATACCAGCAAAGTTGTGACACGCGGGGGTGGTCATGAGAAGAGCACCCCATACTGCTTCTATTAGCCGTGACCGCGCAATGATATGGAAGATCGTCTGTACTTGTAGTAGTGGTCGCGAGAAACTTGCCAATAGGCAGTTTCTGGAGGGCGAGACCAGCTGGATACTGCGCAATAAGGTACCCAAAGTAGAATATCGAACCTACCGAGTGTATTAGTAGCATTTCAGTTTCACCCGGAGTCTTTAGACTGACTGAGCCATGAATAGTCCTGTCCTTCCAGATGCGTTCCCTCCTGGAGACCGTAAACAGAAGCAAAGTTTAGGCTGTTTTTATCTAGGTACTGCGTTTGTCAGATTGAAATTCGTGCCCCGGGGGTGGCTACCGCTCCCACCTGCAGCATATATATCGCCACTAAGAACGGTATCAGGCGGCGGTCAATCTTCCGAAGCACCCTCTTCGACTCCTCGGGAGTAATCTCAATTCCCCGAGCCTGGTCGTATACCTGGTAGCT
The DNA here is from genome assembly GCA_027569095.1 of Aspergillus conjunctus. Lineage (NCBI taxonomy): Eukaryota > Fungi > Ascomycota > Eurotiomycetes > Eurotiales > Aspergillaceae > Aspergillus > Aspergillus conjunctus. The sequence goes on along the minus strand of JAPDEL010000079.1, from coordinate 127,065 downwards.
GTCATCCTTATCCGCCGAAGCTTTGCTGGAGATAGGTCCCGACAACGTCTTCGCGTCCAAGTCCGCCTCCTGGCCTACGCGAGAAGGGTTGATTTCCTCCATCTTGTAAGTTCAGACCGGTGTTCAGGTTGAGTAAATCTGAATGAACAAGCGGAGACCGCGGGTTTATACGTCGCACGACGAAACTACCGATGTCACCCACCTCGCACTCCACCGAGACGGAGGGTATGATGCCATCCTGACCCCACCATGTACGGCCAATAAAGGCACGCTTCCAAAGCTTCGGCCGATAAAGCAACAGGATATAAGCATGCAGTGGTATGTGTGAGTTCAACAATGTGGACGTGCCAAGCACGTGGCGCGAGGGGTGCCGGTGTTCGAGAACGCGGAACGAGAGCTGCGTTGGGGTAGCTTCATGTCACTCTTTATCCGGGATTGGAAGGCGATAGCAAGGCTGCGTTGGAAGTGCGATGAAGGCGGTCTCTGATATGTTGGGGGATACGGTCACGGCATCAAAGCGGGGATGGCGTCTTCAGCGAACAATCACGATGTGCAACGTTAAAGCCTACAGACCTATCAGATGGATGGAGTGACTCTTCATGCCCACTTTAGAAAACGAAATGTTCAACACGAGTCAGTGATGCAATTTACGAAGTTTTATAAGCACGCTTGTCCTGCTGCGGGAGGCGTCCTAAGTAGGCTTCTATATCTAGGAGAAAGGCTTGGATCCTGATTCACAAAAAATATTTGGACCTTGTTTCTCATTCCTCACGGCTCGGTGTGTTACATATACTGCTTCTCCAATAACGTAATTCCCAACCGAACCGCCCACCCGACCGAACCGCCCACCCGCATCGAATTCGGCCACGGTCGAAAACTTGAAGGTATTCACAACCACCAAAACACGCATTTTTTATTAAATCTAGCTAATCTAGACGTGCAGGGCATCAAATTCTAGTATGCCCTTTAGTATTGCAATTAGAACACAGAGGTGGAGCACATCTTAGCGCCTCTAAAGGCGCCATCCTAGGTTCTAGAGATTGACCTTCCTCAGCATTCCTTTGCTTATTCCTCTGTCCTATTAGATCTCTTGCCTCCTGTATTAATAGGCCTTCATGAGGAGTCATCTAGCACTTAGATCATCTCTTTTTATGCTTTATTTTCTCATGTTCTGCGTGGAGTTCATGCAATTCCTTTAACATAAAGGCTGCCTGATGCATTATTAATTCACACCCCTTAAGCAGCTCATCATAACTTCACTTTGAGAGTGAAGAGGGGATAGGTGTTAATAATAAGATATTTAATTTCTTAAGCACTCACTAAGGGCTAAATGAAAGTATACCAGCTGTAGCAAACCTGCTTTAAATATTCTGAGTTATAAAGACTTTTCTATGTGCTTTGGGATAAGCACTTAAAAAGTTAAACTTATTAATATAATTAAATCCCAAGCACATCCTTGTTTTAACTAGCTCTTCATATAACGTAATCCACGGGCGAGCTGCGAATACGGGCGAGCTGCGAATTTCTCCACAACCATCAAAATGTTGCAACCTTCAATTTTCAACGCGTTATTTATCTGTTAATTTCTTGTAAAATGCCTTTATCTCAAGAATCCCGTATGCAGATGGCCATTGCTGCATGGAAACAAAAAAAATTAAATCAAAATTAAAGACTGCCCAAATATTTGGGGTTCCTGAGTCTTCCCTTTGCCTATGCCTTACTGGAGTCAAACCACGTACAGAAACACGAGCAAATAGCCATATTTTAACGGCTAATGAAGACGAAATACTTGTGAAGTAATTACTAGATGCAGATAAGCGAGGCTTTTCACTTCAGCCAGAGTTTTTAAAGATAATGGCTCAAATTCTACTTCAAGCACATACCTAAGATCCTACCCAGACTATAGGGGTCAACTGGGCCTCTACCTTTGTGAAACGCTGTCCTGAGCTTCGTACATGGTATAATTAAAGAATTACCTATCAGCGGGCTAAACAGGAGGATCCAAAGGTCATAAAACCATGGTTTCAGACTGTATATGAAGCTATTCAAGAGCATGGTATACATGAGGATGATATCTGGAACTTTGATGAGACTGGCTTTGCCATGGGACTCTGTATCTTATCTAAGGTTATTACTACTATTAAGCGCAGTGAGAGGCCTCGTACAGTTATTCAAGGAAACCGTGAATGGGTCACTATTATTGAATGTATTGGTTCAAGAGGGGTCTCTCTGCCACCAATGATTATTCTTAAAGAACAAGAACAACAGGCTACCTGGTATCAAGAGCCTAACCTGCAGATACATACAGATTAAAAGCTTGCAGTTAGCAAGAATGGGTGGATAACAGATAAGATAGGCCTTTACTGGCTTAAGGAGCTATTTAAACCTTTCTCTAAGCTCTACTCTACTGGTGCAAAGCAATTACTTATTCTTGATGACCATTCTAGCCACCAGACTACAGAGTTTGATACCTTCTGTACAGAGAAGGGGATAATCTGCCTATGTATACCACCTCATACCTCTCATCTTCTTCAGCCGCTTAATGTGGGCGTTTTTGGGCCTCTTAAGCATGCGTATGGGAAGCTAGTTAAAGGCATGATGATGGCTGGTAACAATCACATTAATAAGCAGGATTTTCTTCATCTCTACCCACCTGCACGGGAGAAGGTCTTTAATACAGGGAATATTAATAATGGCTTTGCAGGAGCAGGCCTTAAACCATTAAATCAGGCTCATGTTCTTAAAAAAATTACCTTTCAACTTCATACACCTACACCACCTCTTGCTAAAGTTGAAGGGTTAATTTCCTCTGCTTTGCAGACTCCTCAGAACCCTCATCAGCTTGATCATAAGATTAAAAGCCTGCAGAAGAGTCTTCAAAAGAAAAGGACACTCTCTAGTAGCCCTGTCTCTCATATTCAACATCTTAAGAAGACAGCACAGATGGCAATGAATATAAACCTTCTTCTTCAGCAAGAAATTAAGGTTCTACGTGCTGAAAATGAGCGAAAGATAAGGAAAAAGGCAAGAAGAAAAGGTATACTAGGAAATAATATTACTTTATCTATACAGGAAGGCCTTGATCATATTCAGCGCCTTGATGCACTAGTGGAAGCACAGGTTAAGGAGCCTATGCCAGGACCTCAAAAGCGCGCCCCACAGCGCTGCAGTGGCTGCGGGACTATTGGGCATACAATACAGAATTGCCCTAATAAATAGCCATATAATGACCTATCAAATAGTCTAATTTAATGCATGTGGTGGTTGAAAAATATTTAAAATGATGATAGTTGCGGAGAAATTCGCAGCTCGCCCGTATTCGCAGCTCGCCCGTGGATTACGTTACCCACTTTAAAGGGCCTGTTATGTAAGGTCGCCCTGGCTTCCTTACTAACCCTAGGTTCCCCGTGAGCTCTGCGGCTAGTTTGAATTGACTTACCCTAATCCCCTGGGATTAGATCAAAGGTCTTCGTAGTAAACCCTAGCACTGACCCTGGTCGGTGCTTCCTCATGAGTCCCTGGACTCCGGTAGCTCTTGGTGAAGGTAAGGCTATCTGTTAGAGGCAAGTCCCCCTCAGATAAGAATATAGTTCGAACGAGTTTGTCTTATACTAGCAAAGGTATATTCAGATAACAAAGTAATATTAAACGCGAAGAACTAAAAGATCAACTAGATACAGTGGGTAGTGAGTGTCCTTATATATTCCTCTCGTTCCTGGTGCGTAGTCGTCGAGTAGTAGTTTGGTAGTAGTTGGGTAGTCAGTTGACTGGCTTGACTATCCATTGACTATCCATTGACTACCGTCTTCCTTGGCGGTCACGTGGTGTAGGATTCTGCCTTGTCTGTCCGATTGGTCATGAGGCTTCCTCTGAGGATGCTTAGTGTTGGCGCTAACCCTCGTGCTTGGGTTTCTGTAACACTAGCAAGGATATTAGCCATCTCTGTAACATGGAAAGGCCTAGGAGCAACTCCACATGCATCTCTAGATAGAATCCATCTTACTAAAGATGCCTCTTCATTCTCAGAGAGCCGGTGGCAGTTGGCGCGCTGTTTAATTTAATATTACTTCCCTTTCATCCAATCACGCAAGGTTAAATGAGGCACATCAAAGACTTCCACTGCTTGACAAAGAGAGAATATTTCACCTTTTTTTAAAGCGGATATTGCGAGTTGAATCCTCCCCTCTTGCTCCACCAAGTTTCAATCTAAAAGACGCGATTTTGGTGGCATGGTGGTTGTTTGAATAGATACGCGGTGTACGCGCGATCATTGTTTGAAGAGGTGGGCGGTTCGGTTGGGAATTACGTTAAAAGCTGAGCTATGAATCAGCGAGAATAGGATGCCCTATTCTCACACATACCAATCCCACTCTTTCCTGTCAACGTCTTGAATCAAAGATGTGATTCGAGGGGAGATTCGAGGCTTCAAGCACTTCTTGTAGGTTATTATGGTACTGATATGCCCGGCAAAGAGTCGAGTACCTCTCGAAAGATATCCTGGACAGGGAGTTTATTCTAGCTATGAAAACGGGACAAAGAAGCCGACAATCAAGCTGCGATTGTAACATAAATAATCACACATTCAACCCCTTAACAACAGGGTACAGTAATTCAGCTTATTGACATTACTGATATGAATTCCTCAAGAGTCGCTCAAATCATATCCACACAGTCGATGCTCATTCCAGGGCTCAGATACCCTGTCCCACTGCTTCCACTAATGACATTAATGGTCAACACCTGCCATTCAGAGGCACTTTGCACCCACGCGCTCGCAGGCACCGTATACGTAAACACAGCATTGTTGCCACGGTACGTGCCCACCGTCAGACTACGTGTTGAGCCCTGGGTACTCGCACTGGGAGCGGCTGATGTCCACGAGTTAACCGTGATTTGCGGTCTGCCACCGATAAAGGCTTCCGTGATGCCGATGCGTATCGTATGAGCGGCCGTATACTGTGCCTCGGACAATTTGAAATAGACAACGTGGCCATTATTGACGTCCTTCCACATATAACCAGGGAAGGAGTTCGTGGCCGAGGTGCCGACGATAAAATTACCCGAGTCCCAGGTGGAAATGCGTACGTCGGAAGGATGCATATACGTCGGCTTCATAGGTTTTGTGTCAAAGTTGAGGAACCCGGCCGGTGTGCCGTCCCAGTCGCCTACGCGCCAGATAGCCGTATCGTCTGATGGATCGTCGGGGGTGAGGGTGTGGACTGCTGTACCAGCGCCAGTGTTGATGGTGACACTTCCAGTGTAGACTTCTAGTTCATCCTTGTAGAGAGTCATGGTGTATGTGCCTGGAAGGATGTTCTTGATGGACCAGGCGCCACCTGAGGCTGCCGCGGTACCCCAGTACTGGGCGTCGCTGTTGGCAAGCCCGACGACATAGGTGAAGCTACTCTTCATATTGGCGATTCCTGCGTTTGAACCCATTAGCCCAAAGCCGATTAGCTACTAGGGCGCAACACTCACCCACTCCAGATGCCCATCCACGATTTGCCCAGGTCGTCCACCCGTCGACCTAAAGCTATTAGCTGCGTTGACAGACGTGAGGACATTCAGACAGTTGCTTACCCCCAAGGTATCGAACCAACTCCAGTCCGCATTACGAGCAAATAAGGCCGTGCTTGGCGTCGCACCGTCGGTGAACGACAGTACCTATTAGCTATTAGCGACGCTAGATGAATGTATGGCGGATTTCGACGCCTACCGTCGGCCCCTGCAATCCATATCGCTCGGGGTCTGTATGTCCCATAGAGTAAAAGTAAATCTCATACAGGTCCTCTGCTATCGTGGTGCAGCCGCGCACAAGCGAGCGGAAGAACGGTCCACCGGAGGCTTTCTCATGATTAGAGCGAATCAGCCAAACGCCCACGCTACCGGTTGTCTTGCCGACGTAGTCGTCTATGATTCATTAGTACGTAACGCGGAGGAGGAGATTCAGGAGCAGATATACAGTCAATAGTTCTATATATGTTAGTAGATACCTTCAAAGATGTGAGGATTGGATGGGTTGCTGCTTACCGTCCATAGTTGCTTCCCTGGTAGTGTTTGCTTTTAGTATAGCCGGCAGAATTGACAGTCACATCGGAAGCTTCGACAGCGGTGCTCCCGTCGTCATAGAAATCTACAGCAGACATGAGCCCCAGCACTGAATCTCGACAGAAAGGAGAGGGTGCGCACCGGAATCGGTCGATGAATGGGGGAAGACATTAGGCTGCAGACGAACAATATAGCGAGAAACGGTCACACTGGAGTCCGCCTTATTCATGAAGAGGTAGACGTTGTTATTTCCATAGCGGACGAAGATGTAATGCTTCAAAGTGCCATAGGTCACCGTGACCTTGATAATATATGCCGGGGAGCTAAACTGCTGAATGGTGACAGTGGAGGTCCCAAGCCCGGACTCGACCTGGCTGTGGACGCATTAAATAACTGCCAGTGCCTGATTGGAGGGGGGCGTAAGCTCACGTATTCTTCCCCTGGTAGCCCTGATACTCGACACCGCTATATTTGATCGAGGTGATATCACCGTTTGTCTTACTAACTGTGATCACCAGGGCTGCACCGGAGTCTATTCAGGCAACAACAAAATTAGAATTGACCAGTTAAGAGCATAGGGGATTTCCTACCAATAACATAAGCAGAGCCAGTATCCGTGTACCCAAAGGCAGCATAGGCTAGCAGGGGATAAAGCAGCACCCCGAGGATGATCGTGAGGATCCTCATGTTGAGCCCGGGCCGGTTGAGAGGAAAAAGAAATGATCGTCCACGCAGGAAGGAGTTCTTCTCAATTCCATTGAGCAGTATTTATTTGGAATCTCAATCGAAGAGCTCATCATCTATCAGATGTGGAAGGGATGAATAGTGGAGCGCCATTGGAGACCACCCTCTGAATTTCCATCTATAAAAAAGCGTGCTCCGTTTCATGTCCGGATTAGCATCCTTGGCCCCGGCTCTTAGTGGTGGACTGTCTCTGACCCGTTTCTACCATGGTATTTCCAGACCAATGCAAGTTCTGAGGAATTATCCTGCGGGGAACCCAGTCTACAGTCATCGATCTCGACCTGGTGTCGATATTGGCGGCATTTTATCTCCGCCTGAAGGTCTGAGAGTATATTTGGGAATATATTCGGGAAACGGAGGGCCTGGCCCGTAGCTGCAAATTTTTCATATGTTTCCCACTCTCAGGGGATGTCGGATACTGGCTGTTTCAGCTTGATTCGGCAACCTTTGGGGCTGCGGGGCTCTGGAGGAATTCCGTCTATCCTGACGAAGCCCGGCGTTTTCGAATCAGACCTAGCTCTAGTCGGGTTCCAAATAAAATGCCCTACTAGCACCCAAAATCAATATAAGAGGGTTATCACGGCTGAAGGAGTGAAATTTGCAAGGAGCTTTGTATCTGGGTGTGCAGATTAAGTGGGATCGGTTGTATCAACTTGGTGATAGGCAAGCGGTGCATGAATCTCAGCACGACGTCGTAATCTCAGGGAATGGAAAATTCATATCATTTGGTCGGCTTGTCCGTGAGTTTTCATGTTCACAATATACCTGTGCGACATAGTAATTCCACATCGTTCAGCTCCCGGTTTTCTCGGCTTGTCTTGGGTGGCTGAATCTCCACCAGTTCCTGCCATATGGCTTCACCAAGCCACGAAAGTCGCAGAGTATATTCCCCGAGTATTCCTGTCAGTCCTTGTGAGTATGCGTCTTATCGGCAACGTGGATGTCCTCTGACAACGCCCCAGACTGGACGCATTAGGGCTGACGTGATTTCGTAGCGTGTGGCGCCAACTCCCCAGAAATCCGCCAATATTGTTTCTCGAGTGCAGAGTATCGGGTATTATGTCCTCTAGCGAGACAGGTTCTCGAGTATTTTCGCGTGGCTTCTTTTAGGCCGTGCTCGGTAATTAAACAATAACCCTAACATTCTTCACAAAAGCCAAGCGAACCGATTTCCCCTCCTTCAAGCACTTTTTAGCGGGGGACGGACATTGATGGCCGCAGCTTAGTTTGCTTTTGTCTCTCTTATTGGCTCTGCTTGACATGCAAATAACAGGGGACGGCGAATTCGTGCGTCATCCCCCCGGTAGTCGCCCTCCGGACCCCAGATATACCCCGAAGCACGCGCACCAAGTGGCAGCAGATCTGCAGAAGACAGGGATGGCCTGTTTCCGTCGGCCAGCGCGCCCAACCAGCAGCCTTCATGGCGTGAGAAAATGCGGAGTTAGCATCGAGCTACATGCTCCTTCAGGCCGAGTCTAACCCGCTCCCATACAAGGAGATTCGCTGTACACAGCTGTCATGCGCCCACATGTTTGTCTTTCCCCTCATATCGGAGGGAAAGGACTTATAAAGCAGCAGAGATCTTCCTACGCAGTTACCTGTTTCTGTAAAGATTAACCTCCAGGATCATCCTCTGTCTTTCCCCTCCGATCTTCATGATTCGAGCTCTTTCCTTTGCGCTGCACGCGCTAGCCTTGAGCCCAGCGGCGCTGGCTGCTCCTTCGCTGGCCCCCAGGGCGGCTCTGGATACATGGCTCACCACCGAGGCAACTTTTGCCCTGAATGGGATTCTACAGAATATCGGCTCAAGCGGCGAACACGCGACGAGTGCCGACCCGGGTATTGTGATCGCCAGTCCCAGTACCAGCGACCCTGACTGTAGGTGGCAGGCTCCCAGGGAGTAATATCGGTGTTTGCATACTGACCAAGCCCCAGATTATTACACTTGGACCCGCGACGCAGCTCTGACCGTCAAAGCCCTTGTGGACCTCTTTCGCAATGGCCAGACAAGCCTGCAGACTGCCCTGATGGAGTACGCCAACTCCCAGGCGGCCCTACAGACCGTCTCCAACCCTTCCGGGTCTCTTTCCAGTGGAGGCCTTGGTGAGCCGAAATTTTACGTCGACGGGACCCAATACACGGGCTCCTGGGGACGTCCTCAACGCGACGGACCCGCGCTTAGGGCGACCACGCTGATCGACTTTGGAAATTGGCTAATTGTGTGTTCTATGCTTCGAAATCATAGTCTCATCAGACTAACATGAATCAGGATAATGGCTATTCGAGCTACGCAGTTAGCAATATTTGGCCCATCGTCCGCAACGACTTGTCCTACGTTGCCTCTACTTGGAACCAAACAGGCTACGGTTCGTATCCCACCTGTCCACTACCAAGGCAGCCCAGGACTGACTATCCACAGACCTCTGGGAAGAAGTGAGCGGTTCCTCCTTTTTCACCGTTGCCTCGCAGCACCGAGCGCTCGTTGAGGGCATCGCTTTCGCTAAGAAGGTGGGATCCAGCTGCTCGTGGTGCGAGTCGCAAGCTCCCCAAGTTCTTTGCTACTTGCAGAGCTTCTGGACAGGCTCGTATATTCTAGCCAACTTTGGGGGCGGTCGGTCAGGTAAAGACGCCAACACCGTGCTGGGTAGTATCCACACGTTTGACCCCGAGGCTGGATGCGACGACACCACCTTCCAGCCCTGTTCTCAGCGAGCGCTCGCGAACCATAAGGTCTACACCGATGCCTTCCGCTCCGTGTACTCTATCAACTCGGGGATAGCTACAGGAACAGCGGTGGCAGTGGGTAGGTATCCCGAGGATTCCTATTATAACGGAAACCCCTGGTACTTGACGACGTTGGCTGCGGCGGAGCAGCTTTACGACGCGATCTACCAGTGGGATAGGCAGGGATCCATCACCATTACGTCGACCTCGCTGGCCTTCTTTCAGGATGTCTACTCCTCTGCTGCGGTCGGGACATACGCTTCGTCAACCTCGACATTCACATCTATCGTTGACGCTGTTCAGACATACGCCGATGGATACATGAGCATTGTGGTGCGTGCCTCCCTTTACCTATCGCACCGGAAAACCCAAGCTAAATCCTAATACTCTGGTCGGCAGCAAAACTATGCTCGAACTAACGGCTCTCTGGCTGAACAATTCGGCAAATCCGACGGAGCCCCCACGTCCGCACGCGACCTCACCTGGTCCTACGCGGCCCTTCTCACAGCCAACCTGCGCCGAAACTCCGTCATGCCTCCTTCCTGGGGCGAGGCCTCGGCCAGCCAGGCCTCTGTCTGCGTGGCGACCTCCGCAACTGGCACGTACAGCACGGCCACAGGCACCACGTGGCCGAGCACTCTCACCAGTGCGACAGGCGGGACCACCAGCACTTCCTCCACCTCCACCTCCACCACTTCGACTTCCTCGACTTCCACGACCTCTACTACTACAGCTGCATGTGCCACACCCACCAGTGTGGCCGTTACGTTCGACGTCATCGCGACAACCTCCTACGGGCAGAATATCTTCCTCTCCGGATCGATCTCGCAACTAGGGAGCTGGGATACGTCGAGCGCGGTGGCGCTGAGTGCGGATAAGTACACTTCGAGCTATAATCTTTGGTATGTTACTGTTACCCTACCGGCAGGGACCAGCTTCGAGTACAAGTATATTCGACAGGGGACGGACGGGTCGATTACGTGGGAGAGCGATCCGAATCGCAGTTATACCGTTCCGTCCGCTTGTGGAGCGAGTTCTGCCGTGGAGAGCGATACTTGGAGGTAGCTTCCCCAGAGTTTTATGCTCTTTTCTTTTCTAAGAGGACGGTGCAGTAGTTAGCACAGTGAGAACAAGCTGGAGTAGATCCAGACTCGGTCTATACGAGTAGCCTCAGCTCCTTCACAATCCCTGCAAGCCTAGTCATTGGCCCAGTGCCAACGCACCCCGCCACCACAGGATCCCTTTAAATAAGCCAGTGAATGATGAATTCCTCTTTCTTCTCCCAACCTCACCCTCCATAAACCCCTTCTAAACCGTCCAAATGCATCTCGCACTCGCCTCGCTCCTGTCCCTTGTGCCCGCCGCCGCTCTGGCTGCACTCACGGGAACCTTCACCAACCCTATTCCATTTCACGACCTGCCAACCAGGTTCCCTCCCTCCAGCGCGGTCGACAGCGTGTCCATCGAGGCCATCCGCCAGACTCTGGCCCTCTACCCGCTGGCCATTGACGGCAAGCACTTCGATGCGCTTTCCAGTGTCTTCGTCCAGGACGCGGAGGCCAACTACTCCGCCCCGTTGAACGTGCTCACCCCGCTCTCCGCGATCAAGTCGAGCCTCGCCGCCAGCCTGACATGCGTCACCACCCAGCATCAGTACGGCACGCAACTGATCGATATCGTGTCGCCGTTTGCAGCGCAGTCGATTACCTACTTCCATGCCGCCCATTTTGGGAAGGGCGACCTTGCGACGGAGATGGTCACGGCTTATGGCCAGTACCAGGATGCTTGGAAGCGCCAGCCGGATGGGACCTGGCGCATTGTGCATCGTAACCTGGTCTACATGGTAGGTTGCCTCTGCCACCGGCATGAAACGTTCTGTTGCTGATAGTCTGTAGGGCCCCGTCATTGGAAACCTGCAGGTGTTTAACTGCTAGAATAACTCGTGTATTGCATCTATCATAGATAGACCCCTATCCCAGTGTTGACTCTTCTCACCCATATAAAACCACCAACGCAGCAACTACTAGCACTCCAACCAGCCCAGGCCGATCCAGCGCCGCCGTATTCTCGCGATCTTGTGCATCGGGACTATTGACCTTTGTTAGCACTGCATTCCCTCCCTCCCTCCCTCCCTAGCCTTCACCCCCATTCCAGATCGGAGAAAACACCTACTCATTCCAGGAAGCATCCCGAACCTCAAACGCCTCCCGACAAGCCGTTGTCGCATTATCCCCTGCAAAGTAATCCCTCAAGCACTGGACCTGCCCTGCATCGGTCAACTTTGCCCGGCACGGATCCACATCCTCCTCGATATCCTCCTCCTCCCCCAGAAACGGACAAAGCGAGTACGTCGCATCCCTCACCGTCCACCGATCCCCGTAATCCGGACACTCGTCCAACGGAATCTCGAACCCGCGCCCACTCCCATCCGTCACGATCGTGAAATACTGCGCGCCGGACGCTACAGTCCTCCCGAGGTGATACACGGTCGTATCGCCTACCATCGAGCACGGTGACACCTCATACTCCCATTCCAGCCGGTACGAGCCCGCCTTCAGGACGGTAAAGTTGTACCCCGTTGTCGGGGCCAGGGCGACATTGTCATAGACGTAGGCGAAGTCGTTGAGGCCGGCGTGGCTGCTGCTGGAGTAGCCGGAGCTGTAGTCGTATGCGCGCGCGGAGGGGGACGCGTTGTACATTTTCCAGGAGATGCTCCAGTCGAAGGCGTAGGCGGCGGGCGCATTCTGGATGGCCAAGACAAGGGGGAAGCTGGTGAGATTGTTGTAGGTGGCGTTGTTGCGCGGGAAGAGAAGATCGATCTCGATGGTTTCGGGGTAGGAGAGGGCTGCTGCACCTCCTCGAGCCAAGAGAGCTGTGAGCCAGAGGCTGGTCGGCGGCCTCATTGTGGCTGCTGCGGGGGAATTTTCTTGCTTGCATGCAAGAAACCGGGGGAATTCGCTCCCCCTTAAGTGAAAATGGCGTTAGGGGAAGGGCTTTTCTTGGCGGGGGGAATACGAGGTGTGCCCAGCCTTGGAGAGTTCGTGTTGCGAATACAGTAATTATCAAATCCGATACGAAATGAGCGTGGTTCTAGACGGGGATCGATCGGATCGACCTGGAGATCTGATCCAGATGCTAACGTTATCATAAGGTATATACTATCTACTTTCTGCATCAAGTTCATAAGCGTCGCGTCGTAATCGTCTACTGTGCCTTGACCATCGGGCGCCTGTCAATCGTCACCCACATATCACGCCAAAATCCGATCCCCCCCTTGATCACAAACTTGGCAGCTGGCTTGCCCTTGACCGGGTGAGGTTTGTAATGCCGGAAGAACTAAACAGACTCGTCAGCTCATCTCAGGCCCTGGAAGAGAGGCGCGAAAACATACCTGTAGTGGGCCCTTGAACAGCTCCATCATCGCAATATCCTTCCCCAGGCAGATTCGCGCCCCATACCCAAATGTCAACAGATACTTGTTCATGAGCTTGGCCCTTTCAGCATCCAGCCACCGGTCCGGGTTGAAATCGTCCGCGTTGTCTCCGAAGACCGCGGGATCGCGGTGCATGATCCACGGATTGCCGGAGATCTCCGTACCAGCGGGCGCGAACTTGCCAAAGAGCTCCAGGCCAGGCTCCGACACGTATCGGGGAAAGATATTCGGTGCAGGCGGGCAGAGACGCAGGGTTTCACGGACACAGGCCACGAAGAAAGGCAGGTTGTCGAGAATCTCGGTATACTGCGGCACCTCCTCATCGATCAGCCCCTTCCGCACAGCCGAGTCGATCTCCTCCATCATGCGCTCGTACACGTCGTGATGGGTCAGAAGGTAGTGGATCAGGGCCTGGAAGATGGTACCCGTCGTGTCGGCGCCAGCCAGCAGCACCAGCAACACCTCCGCCTTGATATAGTCCATTGCGAGCGGTTGTCCTTCCTCCGTGCGCGCCTCCAGGAACGTCTGCAGCAGATCAATGCGGCCGATATCCTTGCCCGAGTCGATGTCCTGAATGCGCTGGTCGATGAGGCGGTCGCGGAAGCGCATGAGCACGCCGATACCGCTGTCGTCTTCGGGTGTGGCGACGAGATACTTCTTCATGAAGGTCGTTTTCATCCAGCTGGTGAAGGGGTGTAGGCGTGCGAGGAGACCAAACGCCGGGAGACCATCGTGGAAGCCCTGGATGAGACCGCCGACGTCCTCGCCTTTCTCGACAAAGCCAAAGGGGGCACCGAAGCCGACTTCGCTGATGATATCGTAGGCCATGTAGCTGTGCGGATCAGCTCCGAAACATAGCAACCAACTTGGGACAAGAGGAGAACCTACACTGCCCACCAGGAGAAGTCGAATGTCGCGCCGGTGCGAGCGTACTTCTCGTCCAGCTTCTCTATCCAGTCTTTGATTCGGGCGTCAATCAGAGGCTCCATGCGCTTCACGTTGGAAAAGCTGTACTATGGCCACCCTGTCAGTGTCTAACCTGTACACCCCTTCGTTCGTTGACATACAGGACCGGCGATGTGCTTGCGGAACGAGGCATGGGTCTTGTGCGATCGCATATTAAACAGCGACTCCGTCTCGCCAAACGAGCCCGTGATATAATGCCCCGTCTTGTCGGCATTGCGATGGTAGATTTCAGGGAGCTTGGTAGGGTCGCTGACCAGCAGCAAGGTAGGAGTAATGCGCACGACGGGTCCTATGCCGGTCAGTTTCTTGAGTACCGTGTCGAGCAAAAGTCGACGAATCCAGATTCGCACCGTATTTCTTCGTCAAGGCGTCTACCGCATACAACTCAGTCTCGTTCAGGTTATGCCATGCGATCCAGAGTCGAGTCACCGTCGCCCAGAACGGTCCGGGAAAGGCCGACAGCGGATGAAAGAGGCGATAGTAGACGATCTGGACCGCGATTTTCAGGACAACGTACGCCACCAGACCCAGGGCCACATTGGTGGCTGTCAACTGCGAGATGAGAAGCCCCCCAAATCCCATGGTGGCTGCTCAATAGTACAATTTCCAGCAACTCTATTCAGAGGAGAGGGATCTTCAAGTCTGGTTCTTATGTTTTTGTGGGACTGCTATTATACCCTTTTGCTCCGTCTGCCATTTGAAATCCTCCTTCAGCGACAGGCCAAGAGAAGGGGGGGGGGGGGGAGCAAGGTTCCCTGTTAACCAAATCCGCCAGTAGCTGCAGCACCGACACGGCAAGCCATCAAGTAGGCCGTCCCCTACAGCGAATGGCATGGCGATGGCTGGCCTGGCTTTTTCCTTGTTGATCAGAATGCATGGTCCAAGCGACGAGTGGAGGTACTTTTGACAAGCGCAAGCTACGCAGCCCTCGCCAAGCCGGTGCACTCCCTGTTGGCCACGCCCAGGTTGGGGCAGAGGAAAACTGAATCAGTAGATCCACAGCGGAGATGCAGGCGGCGAGCGGGTGGGAGAAGTCAATGCCGCCGTCGTTTCGGAGATTGATTAATGATCGGCTCTCGCTTCGAGTTGAGCTGCGATGGGAGGGAGAGTGATTATCCAGTCCACTACAAATCGCGAGGGAAAATATTTCCGGGGGATAATAATCGACGAAAAGAGAATATGCTTTTCTGGTCAGAATGAAAGCCTACTGCGAGACCCATCTTAGGGCTTCGGGGCTGGAACATTATCAACAAGCCTGGAAGCAGAAATCTTCGTCACACATCATGACTCATGTTAATTGTACCTCCGAGCTGCCACGGTTTGAAGATAACGAACAGGCTATCGCAGTGGCAAGATACGACACAATGAGAAATACTCCCATCTCAGTCCATCTCCTCTAGCTCATCCTAATGCACCAGAAGCGCGGCCACGATGGAGAACGGAATCCCGTCGGTGTGCGCCGCAGAAACCCCGATGCCACAGCACCGTGGAATAGGGAAGGGAAAAATTGGGACTTTTGGTCAAAAGTCCAAAAGTTTTGAAGGTCCAGGCCGTTTTTTACTTTTCCCTGTCCTAATGCACACTTAGAAATTTTTCCTCTTCCGGAACCATACATTCTCCTCCGGAGCCATACATTATTTCTATTTTTTTTTTGAGAGAGAGAAACTCTTATATAATAAGTATAAAAATAAGTAGTTAGGTCGACTTTTGGTTTTTACTTGACCGGCGAAACTTTTATTCGGCGAAAAGTCCGACTTTTCGACGAACAAAAACCCGTCCCCACCGTGGAAGTTGAACCCAATTTCTCTCTGCGACTTAAGAGCGCCTCAGTCGCGTCCTATTGGGCGCTACCCGGCGGTTACTGGACTATTATGTTATTAGCCGAGCAGTGTCATCAAACGGAGTCGCAGCTCTGGCCATCGCCAGCAATGGAGCCAACCACTCCACTGCGACCATAGGGAGCCAAAATTACTAATTACTGTCGAATACGATGGTTTAGGGGCTTTTGACGCGCAGAGGCTGAGCACTAACCTACCCTGGACTAATAAGAATAGGTGCTGTCACTCCATCAGGGTTCGTGAGCGAGCAATACTACTCTCGGTCAGCGGATAATAATGCCCGTCATGATACACCTAATCACCATCTAGGAAAAGCAGCTGCACAGATGTCGATTTTCAGCAAGGTCTAGTGCTTAAGTCAGTCCGAATCTCGGGCTCTTCCGGTGAGATTTCGAAGGGAAGATCGAGGGAGGGATCATTCTCCGGGGGGAAATTGGCCAATTCAGCCACGACTGCTGATCTCTTGCCACCAGTGTAAGCGCTGGCAGTGTTCGTGGGTAGCAGGAGATTATTATTGGCATACGCCCTCGTGACGGACTTCGAGTATTGCCCGAATAGGGAAACTAGGGCTATAAACAGCAACGAGCTACGGATTGCCTCCAAAAGACGAACATGTCGTCGAACATTATTAGTACTAGCCAACCACTGAGAAGATCTCTGAGTTTCCTTGCATTGGGGCGATTTGACGCTTTAACAGATGAAGTCAATGGCCCAGCAAAAGTCAAAAGTACATTGACTTTGTCGGTGGATCTCCCCAAGTGTCAGTAGAGACCAGCTGCAAAGTAAAAATAATTGCAACCAGAAAATGCATGGAGGTGCCATTCCCAGGGGCACGATCCCATTCGGATCCCAAGGATCTGCTTTGAAGCCTTACTAGTTGCCCCTCTGCTTTAAACTCAGCTCCTCGCCCATGTAAATCTTTGCTACCTGGAGAACTGCTTGCTCTGAGAATCCCATCCCTGATCCACCATGGCAGGGTCCCGTGGCTCAACAGTCGCTGCGGTGGCGATCGCCTTTTCGGTGTTGACGCTGCTCGTTTTGGCTCTGCGTTTGTTTGCTCGAGCTTATGTACTGAAGAAGATGGGTGTTGATGATTGTACGTCTTTTGGGTCTCGCCTTGACAGCATTGGTAAAAACGAATCTAGCTGACCAGTACCTCAGATCTGATCATCCCAGCATGTGTAAGCCTGGCTCAGTCTCACCTATACACTATACACACAGGCACTGATTCGCTGTAGCTTTTCTCGTGGGCATTTACAGCCGTCACGATCGTTGGTCAGTATACCATCCACGCCCTGCCCAGGGAGACAGAGAAAGCTAACCGTCGAAAGCTGTCGAAAACGGCCTGGGTAAACATCTGGTCGACGCAGACCCGACCAAGCTCGTCAAATACTCATTCGTACGACCTCCCATCCTCATCACGCACACGCCATAGCTAACCTCCCAGGCCGTCTGGCTGAGTTCCATGTTCTATCTCGCCACTCTCGGCTTCATCAAGACCTCCGTGTGCTGGTTCTACACCCGACTCGGTGACAAAAACCTTACGCGCTTCTCCTTCATCATGCTCGGCATCCTCACCTGCCAGGGAGTCGCCAACGTTCTCACCGCTGCATTCCAGTGCCGTCCTATCCCGCGGGCCTGGGACCGGAGCTACGAGGGCACCTGCATTGATGTCAACGTTTTCTACCTCGCCAACGCAGCCCTCAACATCTTGACTGACCTTCTCACCTACACCCTGCCCATCCGGGTAATCTTCAAGCTCCAGATGCCCCAGAAGCAGAAGATCGTTCTCATCTTCATCCTCTGCCTCGGCCTCTTGTAACCCCCCCCCCCCCCCCCCCGCCTCTTTTTAAATCCCTCCATCCAGCAGCCCCCTTACTAACCGTTTCACAACCAGCGCCTGCATCTCCTCCATTGTCCGCATCACATTCATCCCGGCCATGCTCACCTCCGCCGACTTTACCTGGGCCATCAGCGACGCCATGTACTGGTCCGCCATTGAAATCAACATCGGCATCCTCGCCGCCTCCATCCCCTCCTTCAAAGCCATCGCCTCGCGCTTCCTGCCCCGTCTCATCGGCGAATACACCCCGAACAAGGGCTACTACTGGTCCAGCACGAACGGCGGCCGCAGACCCGGCGCCTCCGTCTTCTCGAAAGTCCATGGTCGCAACGCCATTGGGATGGCTGGGCTACGCTCCCAGGATGAACCTGATACGGTGATTGGCACGAATATCCAGGGGATGGGGAGTGGTGGGAGTGAGGAGAGGATTATTGTTCCCGAGGGGAAGATCTTTGCACATACGGAGATTGAGACGAATGTGGAGGTCAGTCGGGATTATAAGCCGTAGGGGAAGGGGGGGTCTTTGTTAGTATAGTATAATAGAGAGGGGTCGGTTTTTTTTGGGGGGTGGGGGGGGGGGGGGGTTATTTCTGGAGGGGGTTTATTTCTGGAGGGGGTTTATTTCTGGAGGGGGTTTATTTCTGGAGGGGGTTTATTTCTGGAGGGGGTTTATTTCTGGAGGGGGTTTATTTCTGGAGGGGGTTTATTTCTGGAGGGGGCGTTCGGGTGGCTATATCTAATTCTGTCATATGTTACTTTATACACCTCCGGTCCCTTGGCGGTTGGGAGGGTTATTATACTTTGCTTAGTTGGATAGGAGAGGCCCTTTATTTTTACGGGTTGGTACATAGATATAGCACGCCTCGAGATTGGGAAAACAGGACTATCTTGAGGTGCTAGGGTGCCAAATCGGGGGACTTGACCGGAGTGGAGTAGGCCAACTTACCTAGGTAGTTCTTAAAAATAAGACGAGGTAATTTAATGTTTGGAAAGAAAAGTCTATATCATTGAAGAATGATCGCCCAGTAAAACAAACACAAGATATCTCGCAGGGGTATAACAAATCTATAAAGTACATAAATCTCCAACTAATCATCACGAGGTGTCTGAGCGCAGTTGATTAAACAACCTCAGAGGGCAAACCCTCCCCCTTCACGCCCCTCGACCTCCCCGCCACATTTGACGCCGTACCAGTCGAAAAGCTCTCCTCGCACACAGGCCATCGCTCCGGCTCCAGCCAGTACCGCGTGTGCGACTTCTCGCCCTTAAACAGGCCGCTCAGATCCAGCGGGTCCACAAATGTCTCGAACGCAGAGCGCTTGTCGATCCAGCCGGGGCCCATGCGCTCCGTGACGCCGTCGGTATCGAGATACTGCTTCTTGTCACGGGGCAGGTAGCGGCCCGGGTGCAGCAGGTTCATCCAGAAGGTGAAGATCACCATGGGGGCCATGTCGAAGGCGTACAGGAGCCACTCGCGGTGGTGGACGGCCTCACAGATCGCGTTGCAGTTGTCCTTGTCGATGGTGTTGAAGGCTTCGACGGCGCGGAAGACACAGCGGAAGATGACGAGGGTGGAGGTGCCGTAGAGGGTGTAGAAGATGATGCGCAGGTTGGTGGGGGTCATGCCGGCGCGTTTGCATTGTGTGTGGAGCATTGCGACGACGCCCACAAGGGCTCCCTCGACGAGGCATTGGAGGACGACGGCGACGGCGACGAGGGTGGTTCCGCTTTTATATTTGTCAGGGTCCGTGGCGCCTGTGGCGAGCCGAGCGGCGCCGGCGGCCGTGAGGGCCTCGACGAGGGCGCCGAGGTAGATGAAGAAGTAGATGGTGCGGTTCGGGTTGAGCCAGGCGAACATGGGCACGTAGTGCATGATGCGGCCGAGGATGTTGTATGCTGCGGCAGAGTAGATGGGAGGGCCAGCGTAGATGAAGATGGTCGAGGCGATGTAGAGGTTGAGATTCTCAGGGTGCCAGGAGGAGATGGTGCGCAGGATCCAGCCGGTCACGTAGATGAGGCCACCCCAGAACATGAAGAAGGTGACTCGCCAGAAGCGGTAATGACTGTTCATCGATCAGCAAAACGGAGGCGTCGACCAGAAGGCAGGGAGGGACTGACAAGTTCTGGTACACGTGTGTCACCAGGGAGACAGCCATCACGGCCGCAAAGACAATCGGTAGCACATGGCTTGGACTGTAGCCATACACATCCTTTTCTTGGTCTGCCATACTGTATACCTAGGTGGTCCAGGAGAAGATGAGACTCTAGTAGCAAAGAAGGTTTGTTGTGATGATACCACCCCAGCCTTGAGTGACTTGTGAAGTTGCAGAGATTCTCGGGGCATTCGAGCCATAATTATAGCCTCTGGGAGGGTTGTTTGGGATCGTCCATGCCTGTGCCTTTGCGTGTGCCAAGGAGGGACACCCCAGCACAGCGGCCCATGAGACCCAAAACAGTTAGGCTACCGATTAAGGTACAATTTAAAGATCTGAGGGGTCCACGCTTTGTCCGGATTTGGGGAAATTGGGCGACATTTCGCAGAGCGCGGCCATCTGATTGGAGGTCCCGGAGCATGGCGCAGCAGACGGTGCAGATAGGGGCCAGAGCCCTCAGAAGGCTTAAAGGCTGAAGCGACAATCTTCACCCAAGAGAGGCGGGATGTGCCGACCAACAGACAACGCGAACGATCGATTGTGTTTGTGGCCTGAAAATGCGGGCGTCTCCAGTGGCGGAGTCGAGCTTTGTCCGGTCGGCCAATCAGCAGCTGCCATTCCCAGCGGCACATGAGACCCAAACAGGTTAGCGCATCTGGTGTCTCACCCCAGCCAATTTGGATAGATTCATGGTTCGGACGAGATATCAGAGACAGGCGACCAGCAGTATAAGAAGGCTCACGAAGCACAGGAGCATGGCGAGGGCATCAAGCAGGAACAGGTTGCTCAAGTCACTCGATTCCCAATGACTCCCGCCGACAACTCGCCATCTCTAATACCCTTTCTCGCCGCAATGTCCATGGACAAGAAATACGAGGAATCCCTAGTACGTCCAAGAGAAGGAATAAGGGCTTCGTGTTCTTTACTCACACCCCCCCCCCCCCCCAGCAGGAGCAGCACATCCGCGAGCATCCATCCGCGGCGCCTCCGCCAGCATTAGAAGGGATGGACGGAGTACCCCTTCGATCCCTCCACGCAGACTTCACCAGCTGGCGACACAAACAGCTTCAAGTCTCCGAGGGCTCCCCAGACGGGCCCGTCGTCTTGACCGTAGACATCAAGCTCCGACGACCACACCTACGATTCTATCTCCCTGGAGCAATGGACGACCCCTTCGCAACCGCCACCCTCCATTCCTGGTCATCCAAGACCGATTTCATGCTCCACGGCCGAGAGATCACCATGCACCAAAAGACACGGCTGAAGAAGGAGGCCACGTTTGAATCGCCCGCGTCGGGAAATACGCCTCTAACATGGAAAAGCCGCAGCGCCACGAAACTCGTCGATTTCGAGCTCCGCGACGCCAACAACGTCCTCCTGGCACAGTTCAACCCGGGCTCGTGCTGGTCGATCCACAAGCTGGGTCGCCTCGACTTTTTTGGCCCCAGTACCGGTGACCGCTATCTCATGGACGAGATCATGGTGACAGGCTTCGCGCTGGTTCACAGCACCAACTCGCAGATGGCGGCTACCGCGGCTGCGACTTCTTCATCCACCGTGGTAGCAGTGGCTTAAGTGTCCGAAAATGAATGCCTAGTACTATGTTGGTGTCTGGTGTTTTTCTTTCAGGAGTATTGAGTGGATCGGCGTTGGTCGTTTTTCTATTTTAGAACGAATGTTAGTTAGCGTCTGCTATTAGCCAAGTCGGAATTCATGCAGGTTTTTTGATCGGGTGTCTATAGCGCCAATGGGAATCGTATGCGAGGAACAAGTATCCAAGAATATCAACCAATAAAGGGCTGTCTTAGTCGCCAGTTTGGGGGTGCAGTGATATGACGTCTGGAGAACCATAGAGTCCCAAATAGGGCATAAGCGATGCAGCTCAATCATGGATCGGGTCATAACACGGATCCGGTCTCCCGGAACCCTCTGTCGAGTCCATATCTAGTTGTTGAACGCAGCTTTCTAGACAGGTATAGTTTATTCCTGGCCGAAGCAGGGTTCTCTCATCGTTTGCATATAAAAGTCACCCTTCCCACCCCCCTTCCAACACAACGCGGCTGGATTCTGGCGTTGACAGATATTAATAAAAGCCAATCAACATGCACCACTCGTTCACCCTTATCGCGAGTACACATGGCTGTGGTTTCGTCGGTTGTCCTCATTCCCTTGTGATGGACAGAGACCGCTGATATATATTTCGGTTCCTGCCCCACGAAGGTAGTGTTCGAGTTTCCCATGGTATGTCAAAACGCCCACAAAGCAGGTACGCATATTTTGTTTTCTGAAATCTCAGCTGGCCTCTATCTAATTCTATTTTGAGACTTTGTGGTGTCCAGTTCTGGTTGAGAGACTCGTCTTCGGCTGAGGTCTCCTGGAACCCGCAACCTCAGGCATTTAAACGGCTGGCCAGGATGGGGTATTTGAAGGTTGGATTTCCTCACTGCCACTGCACTGGCCCTTGAGACGATGGATGCTTTTCCCCCTCCAACCACGCCCCGGCTGAGTGGGGGCCATTCTTCTTCTTCTCTTCCTTCTGAGTATCCCTGGTGTTTGAGTTCAGCTGCGCCTCGCCAAGCCTTGGCGGGCTGAAAGGGAAAAGATGCGCTGGATGATGATGACGTTCGGCTCAGCGACTGCTGTCATTTATCTCAGGGGACATCCGCTCGACGGGGAAGTCATCCACACCATCCAAATTTTGGTCGACGATTCTTGCTGTATCAAACCATGCCTGGTGTACCTTCGGGAAAAGGATGCGATGCCTGCCGCAGGCAGAAGAAAAAGGTCCTCAACCCCTCCTTCCCAAGGAATGTGGAGATGTTACCCACTACTGACCCCCGGATTTCCCTGCCCAGTGCGATGAAGCTAAACCTACGTAAGACAACATGATTCTCTGAGATCTATGTTCCATCGCACCTAATCTAATTGTCGAAAACCAGCTGTTCACGATGCGCCCGTCGGGGAATCGAGTGCGTCGGCGCCGGAGAACAGCGATACAAATTCAAGGTGGAATACCCAACCAATACGGGTCGGAAACGCGCCCCCGCGCGACGACAACAGGTCAAGAAACAGAACGACGTGCGGCAGGGGTTGATCCAGGTTATCGCTGTCGCGCCGAGCAATTCCGTGATGCTGCTGGGGCAGGCCCTCGTTGCGAGTATTAAGCCGGCCACGGATCTGAGGTATAATCTGGTGTGGGCGTATGGGGGGTACCTGGCCATGGTGCCGCAGCGGCTGGGGAATAATGAGGCACTGGACACGGCCGTGGATGCGTTGGTGACGGCCCATGCGTCATTTTCGTCGCGGAGGGAGATCACGGTGTCGGCGTTGACAAAGTACTCGCGGTCGCTCCTGGCGCTGCGGACCTGTCTGGATGATCCGTGGAAGGCCGGGTCGTCGGAGACGCTGTGCGCGGTCTCAATTCTGCTGCTGGTTCAGGTGAGAGGGTTAATCCCGGATTTTGCGGTAGAAGGCCCCTGCTGACTGCGCAGAACCTGCTTGGCTTTGGCGAAGTCCAATGGACCGGCCACTGCGAAGGGGCAGCGAAGATTCTGAAGGCGCGAAAGTCCTGCAAGCCTCGCGATGAGTTTGAGCGTACCCTCCTGATGGCTCTACGAGGGCCTGTCGTATGACCTCCCTCCACCCCCTGAATCGGAATCAAACTGAAACTAAGTGGCCGCAGCTCTTCGAAGGCATCTTCAACCCCAGCATCGAATTCACAGAGGAGGAATGGAAAGAACTGGTCGAAAACGAACTCGATGGCGACTCCCCGGAAGGCATGATGCTGCGGTGCATGGCAAAAATCCCCAACATTATGCGCCGGGCAAAGCACAACAAGGACGGCGAGGCGGGCCTCAAGTTGATCCGCGACGAGCTACGACCGGGGTATAACACGGTTCGGAATCTATGCGACGACTTCCAGGCCCGACTCGCGACGGTGGAGACACCCGGGGCGCTCCAAACGACCAAATCCATCTACTACCATGCCCATTACCAACGCATGTACGGCCTGGTCATGACGATCGCGCTGTACTTCAATTTTCTCATCACCGGGCTCGGCGGGGGCGACGTCCAGTTACGGTCGGACTCGACGTATCTTGGCACGGAGATGCTCAACATTGCAGAGAATGCGGTCATGTATCGACCGTTTGGAGCGGCGTACGTGCAGCTCGGGTTGATGGCGGCGTGGTTGGCAACGGATAACCGGCCGTTACGGTCGCTGATGGAACAGTGGATGAACGACTACCGAGGGGACTTCTTCCACCAAGGCATGGGGTTGAAGCAGTTGGAGAACGCGTTGCGTCTGGTTTGCCCGGCGGGGGAAATGGTTGATGATTCTGGGTTAATAGACTTTCCGTCCGTAGAGCAAGCAACTTACGATGGAGTATAGTCACGAGAGGGAACGAATCTACGGCAGTTACGATAGGGATGGCATGCAGTTGGCTGGACCAGCTTGGCTTGTTGATTTGGTTTATGGGGGGGGTTTTGATCCGGAAGCGACACAAGAGCATCTCAACTCAAATCATCTACATACATAGATCGAGCGATATCAATAGAATGACTCCTCTCAGAACCTGACAGAAACAGGGAAGACTCCACAGTTTCACAGAACACTCATAAATAGGGCTTCCAGA
Organism: Aspergillus conjunctus; assembly: GCA_027569095.1. Lineage (NCBI taxonomy): Eukaryota > Fungi > Ascomycota > Eurotiomycetes > Eurotiales > Aspergillaceae > Aspergillus > Aspergillus conjunctus. The sequence goes on along the minus strand of JAPDEL010000079.1, from coordinate 102,682 downwards.
GGCTGAGGCCAAAGTTTAAAGTCACACATCTGCACGGTATCATCGCTCAGAGTCACATTGCGAACGAAGCAAAGAGCAATCTGCAACTAAAATCTATAAACAGAATCCCGAGTATTTGAAAGAGCACTTCATTGGGCCGGACGCAGAGACAGTCGAACTCGTGGCTGGGTGTGATTCATCTGGGTGAGTCTGTCAGCACCGGCTGGACGTATCACAGCGCGCGAAGGCACGAACTCTTAATATATAAAGAAGCTTATTCGGTAGTCGCGGGTAAGATAAGCCTTCAGGCTGCGCCTGCCGATCACTGGGATCCCCCAGGCCAAGTGCAAAACTAACTTGACTGACTAGTGCTCAGCTGGTGCCCCCCAAGGATGCAAGGCAGGACAGCAAGCGTTGGATTTGCCGGGGGGGGGGGGGGGGGTTTAAATATGGCCAGACCGCTGCATCTGGGAGAGAGATTCCCCAGCTGTGTCGGACTGACTTTTCCGTGTGTGATCGATTCCAGCAATTGAGGTGCCAGAATAATGCAGCGACGGTTCGTGTCTTTGGTTGGGCTGACAGCTCTCCTGCTGCTGATCTCCTTCACCGCTGCTCTGCCCAGCACTTCGGGCCCCGACTCCGACTCTGACTCCGACGACACAGGGATCGAGGTCGAGGTCGAGATCGAGACATGCTATAATCTCGACGGCTCTGTCGCAACCGGCCATGTGCCCTGTAGCTCGCACGGAACCACCAACTGCTGCCACTCCAGCGACATCTGCCTCTCCGATGGCCTCTGCTACATGCAGGGCTCCCACGGACTCGGGCTCTCGCGGGGGACCTGCACCGACGAGGACTGGGGGCCAAAATGCCACGCTCCATGCTGTACGTCTCTTTGTCCCTTTTGCCTCCTTCTCCGTTGCATAGTTAGAGGAAGCTAACGATAAATAGCCGACATCTCTCGCGGTAGCAGCACCCTCCCCATCGTCCCCCTCCACCAGAACGGCAACGAAACCGAATACTGCTGCAGCTCGGTCACAACCAGCGATGGAGAAGCTGTCTGTTCGAACGGCAGGGCTTCATTTACACTCGACCCCGGCACCGCCCTCCGAGGCGTAGCAGGTCTATCCGAGGAATCAGAGGACGAATCGGACGACGACAACGAGGAGGAGGAGGAGGAGGAAGATGACGAACCTGATAAACCCTCCCTCGGACTTGCGATTGGAGTGGGCGTTGGGGTTCCCCTCGGTCTGATCGGGGTCGCGGGGATCCTCTGGGCCGTCTGGGAGCGACGACGACGGGATCTGCAGATTGCGGGCGAGGAGACTGGGGTCAAGGGAGTATCGCTGACAAGCCTGCAGCATCGGTATGGACCGATCCCAGACCCCTACAGTGGGCGAGGGACGCCGGTTCCGATCGACTTGAGGGAGGTTGAGCCAGCTCATGCGCATGATTCTATGGAGACGATCGCGGTGTTGCATCGGCCGGGGAGTCCGTAGACGATGTTATCCGGGGTGTATACTGACTTTGTTGTTTTTAGCCTCTTCATAGAATGTTATATAATGATTTAATGTAGTTAGATAGAGTGGAATTATGTACTCTTCTTTTGCTGGGGTCTCCATTCCTCATTCATTTCGTATACAGCTGAGCAACTGGTATACTGCAGTAAATCCACCGGGGAAACACGCAAATAATGTAGTGGTCTTTCTATTCTCCTTGAGCGACGGAGCAGTGACGGTCCTGTCATATAAATAGTCCACTTCCGCCGTTGCGCATTCCTCATCCGCGATTTTGCAGCTGGGATGCTTCTGCATTTGTATTTCAAAACAAGTCCTCCTGGGGGGCCCTCGAAATGGCCACTTCACCACCTTGGTATATCCCAATTCCCATGCTTAAGCGCACAACTCAAGGACGATTACTCGGTACAGGTACGCTCGGGGAATAATTATCTTTGTTACCATGCGTGGTGAATGCCCAATCGGGAGCGCATCTCGGGTCCTAGACCGGAATTCTGCCTAGAAATAGATGAAAATTAACTGCCTCCTCAAGTCAACAACACCCCACCTATCGCTTCCACTCACTTCCGGAGAAATAAAGAGCGGAGATGCCCCTGATCGGAAACGAAACAGGATCCGGGGACCGAGGGGCTTTGGTGGCTGACGCCATTCCGGAAAGATCACGGATTTGATCACTCTGAAGCCCCTAAGAGACGCCACTGCAATAAACAATCGGTAGTACCACACCATTCACGGTCCGTGCAGACATGGCCACCTGGTAACTGTATACACTGGGTCCGGATAATTGGATAATTGCAGAACGAGGCAGGTCCTGAAATTACCTCTTGTTTTCGACCCCGGGGGAAGGCTCCGTGCAGCTCTGGGGAGTGCGGGGTGCAGCTACAGCCCCGGCATCAGGTCCTGACTGTTTGTTAAATTGTTTCCTGCATTTTTGAAATGAATGGTGTATTCGGATAATCCACTAATGATTTATTTAAACACGGCGTTGTCAATTTAAGGCCGGGAAACGGCCCGGATGTCCAAGCAGGGCATATAAATATGAGACAAAAGCACAAAGGGAGGACTGAAAGACAGACTCATTGAGCAGAGTCACCCATAATGAAGACCTACGCTATTTCTCTCCTGTCTCTTGCAGGCGCTGCCGCAGCACAGTCTGGTGCTTATGGCCAGTGCGGTGGTAATAACTGGTCTGGGGCGACGACCTGTGTTTCTGGCTATGTCTGCCAGTACTACAATGACTGGTATAGCCAGTGTATTCCAGGTGCGCTCGATCTAACGAGGCTTGAAGGCAGTTGTTAATGAAAAGCACAGGCACTGGCAGCTCGTCCTCGACGACACTGACCACCACCACTTCCACCAGCTCGACGACGACTACGAGGACCACGACTACAACATCATCAACTAGTACTACTACAACCTCCGTCCCGTCCTCGACCGACTTCCCATCCGCCAGCGGACTCAACTTCACCATCGATGGCGTGACCGACTACTTCGCCGGCTCCAACTCGTACTGGATCAGCATGCTAACCAACGACGCGGACGTCGACCTGGTGCTCGACCACATCGCTGCATCAGGCCATAAGATCCTGCGCATCTGGGGCTTCAACGACGTCAACACCGAGCCGTCGACCGGCACCGTCTGGTTCCAGAAGCACGTCAACGGGGTCTCCACCATCAACACGGGCACCTACGGCCTGCAACGCCTCGACGCCGTCGTCAGCTCCGCCGAGCAGCGCGGCGTCAAGCTCATCATCAACTTTGTCAACAACTGGGATGACTACGGCGGCATGACAGCCTACCTGAATGCCTATGGCGCTGGCGCCCACACCACCTGGTACACCAACACGAATATCCAGGCCGCCTACCGCACGTACGTCAAGGCCGTGGTCGATCGGTTCATCGACTCCCCCGCCATCTTCGCCTGGGAGCTGGCCAACGAGCCCCGCTGCAACGGCTGCGATACCTCGGTTCTGTACGACTGGATCAAGGATACTAGCGCCTACATAAAGTCTCTGGATTCGAAGCACATGGTCTGCATCGGGGATGGTGCGTTCTCTCCTACTCCCATTTCCCATCCTCTACCCCAAATCTAACATAGAACAGAGGGCTTCGGTCTCGACGAAGGCTCCGACGGCTCATACCCTTACACCTTCGCCGAAGGTCTCGACTTTGCCGCCAACCTTGCCATCGACACCATCGACTTTGGCACGTTCCACCTCTACCCAAATAGCTGTACGTCTCCCCATCAACTCATCCATCTTCCCTTGGTATCTGTGTACTAATGGAAAAAAAAAAAAAAAACAGGGGGCGTCGCCTACGCCTGGGGCAGCGAATGGGCCATCACGCACGGCGCCGCTTGCGCTGCGGCCGGTAAGCCATGTCTGTTTGAGGAGTACGGCGCTCCGTCGGACCACTGCTCGATCGAGTCGCCGTGGCAGGAGACCGCTATCAGCTCAACGGGAGTCGCGGCAGATCTGTTCTGGCAGTGGGGGGATGTGCTGAGTACGGGACAGACGCATAATGATGGGAACACGATCTATTATGGGTCGGATGAGTATACCTGCTTGGTGACGGATCATGTAGCTGCTATTGCGGCGCGGTGAGATATCTCGGGGTGAGCATCGGGGATAAAAGGAGAGTACTGGGGAAATTTACTCAGCGGTTTCAGATCCTATTGTTGTCTTATCATTCCTATGAAATTGAAAGCGGTTTGATCCTGGGTTGGATTACAACTTAAGCTTATGCGGACACCCCATCGTCCCCTCCATCTTGTATGCAATCCCTCTGTCCAAGAAAATTAAAAAGAAAGAAAGAGAGGGAGAAAATAATGTTAAGAATATCCCCTGCAACAGAAGGCGACTGCCCCCGAATCGCTGACATCCATCTCGCTGCCTTTGGCTCCAACGCCATGCTGCTGGCCCAGTTTCCCACCCCACAGGCCCGACACCAGCTGCACATATCTACTCTCCACAAAGTCGTCGCTGAAAGCGTGGCTATGCTGTCTATGATCTCCACTTTGGAGGTGCAGGTGGCCCTTGGAGAACGGTGAATGAGGTGGCGGAGAGGGTGTTATCTGGAGAACCCTGTTATCGTACTCTCTCTCTTTTCTTTGCCGTTTTATGCAATCTATGGGTCAAGAGTCAAGGCTGAAGATTCCAGGATTGGTACACTACTAGGAACGCAGGAGCCCACTATATGTATGGGTAGACTCTAGGTGTTCGACCCCGATTGGGGAGCTAACACCAGCAGTATTTCTCTTTCAACAACCAGTCCACTTCCTCCTCCTCCTCTCCTGCCTCCCCAAACCACCGCAGAGAACACACAGCTGCCATCCCTCGACTGACCCTCGAATATCCAACACCAGTCAGCCTGATCCAGTCCTCTAACTGCTCTGATGGATCCCAGAGTTTGATATAGGGTAGCTTCCACTCCGCTGCCTCCCTGCGTGCAGCATCCAGAACCGCGCGTAACGCCTCAGCCGGCTCACAGCCACCCTCATTGATATCCTCAATCACAAGTCGCAGAATATACAGCGTATTCCCAGACTCAGGGTCCGTCCCGTCATCGTAGATCCGATGTGTCCAGATCACCCAGACCCGGTGGCCCAGACTTCCAGCAATCGCTCCTTTTGTGATGGGCGCTTCCAAACCGAGTTTCGCCGCAGCGAATTCCTCGCGGTAGTGATGCCACGCGATATGGTCATGGTCAGGGAGGACTAGGAACCTCGTTCGGGAATCGTGATTAGGCCGGGACAATGACTGCCGTACAATCTGTTCGTCGAGGGCACACAGCCCTGGTAAATCCCCCGCGCTGAGAGAAACTGCCACCGAAGACGCCGTCGCCGGTTCCGTCTTCGCGGGCTCAAATTCGGCATGATAACTGGCAAAAACCTCCCATCCCTCCCTCGCGTAAAAGGCTGGGCCGATATCCGAGAAGAGAATACTCGCGACGCATGGCTTCGTGGCGTCTTTCTGCCAACTAGGCAGAACCTGGGCTAGTTCCTGGAGTAACCGAGAAGCGTACCCCCTTTTGCGATACTTCGGGTCGCAGAAGACGCTTGCGACGCCGTGCGCGGTGACATCTGAGACGTGTCCTTGCGGGTCGCTGATGAGGGCTCTTTTCGAGTATGTCTCGCACGATGCGAGGACGGGTCGTTGGTTTGGTGGGAGGGTTGGATCGGTGAGGATCCACTGGGTCATTCCGCCATTGCGGGCGAGAGGGATGCTCTGGACGTAGGCGCATTCGTCGAGGAATTGGGATGAGGTGAGGGGGCCTGCCCAGTGGGAGGTTTGCTGGGTCCAGATGGTGGTATTTTCTTCGGGGGTTGGATGGGTGAGCTGGAGGGCGGGGGAGGATGAGGAGGGGAGGTTGGACATTTTAGCTTTACTCTTCTTGAGCCTCTGAAGGGGATCGGGATCAAGAGGGATGGAGACTCTTATACCCTGATTTGAGTTAACTTGGCGTGACTCATGGGCTTACGGTGATGCAGTCTGGTGCCTCCAATTGGACCACTGATAGACATGCTAAGGTAGCTAACAAGGCCAATTAGATTAAGCAGACGAATCCAGCAGGTCTAGTCTGGGCGAGAGAGAGAGCTGAAAAAAAGACTCAATATCTCCACCACATACGATAGTACGCTGAACCAGCCGTGCCCTCGGTCAGCAAGAAAGAAGCCAGTCTGCTGGTTTCAGTACGGCTCTCCATACTTCTCATTCCCCGATCCATCCGTCCGGTTCATCCGGCCATACTGAGACCGCACTACTCCCCTGGAAGCATCAACAAGAGGGCTAATCCATTGATGCTCTGGCTCTGAACCTCCCCTAGATTGTGTAACTTTTGTCTCGGTCGCTCCTAGAGCATAATGTCAGCTTCTTCCGGACGTGGGCATAGTTTGGATCGACTTACCCAATCCAACGCGATGCGAATTGACATATATCGTCTCCCAGCAATTTTCCGGCGCCCAGTACATCTCGTGGTTAATCATCAGGTGAGGGTGAGTTTGAGAAATGCCATTAAACCACCTCCAAGCCTTCGTATGTAGGGGACTATGCGCAAAGCTGTGCTGGCCCTCAACGGTCCGGAAATAGGTCGCCAACATGACTGCATTCGCCGAGGTTCGACTTCCTGCTTCGATCCACGAGCTACTGCCTAGATCTTTTATGGATAAGCGACATTATCTCGGACCGGACAGGCAAGGAGAGCTGGGGCTAGGGTGCTGACAGCCAAATTTGTCCGCGTTGTTGCGGAGATACCCCTGCATCTTGCTCATGTAGTCTCCAACTCGTTGGAACCCAGGACCCAGCATACCGAGAGGACTAGCAGAATATCAGGCAACGGGATAGCGACTCTAAACCTAATAGGGGACGGACGTACTGGTTCGATCGAGTCGAGAGGAGAATCACTACGACTCCCTTGTCTGCTGGCGTTGCAGGCAGGACGCCCTGTCCGTCGGGTACCTGAGCCGAGTATTTGCCCATGATGACTCCGTCCATCCGCTTGTTTCGTGTCACGCCCAGCAGCGCAAGAGTCGTCTCGATGACTCGCCATAGGAAGAGAACGGCGACGGGACAGATGGCATATCGCGGAGGGAGAAACAGGGGGACAACGGCCTGCATCAAAGCCCCGAGGAGCAGCCAAGTGGGGATCTCGAAATTATCTCTTAGGATCTGGAGTTCTTAGCGAGTGACCTGAGGCAGGAGTAATGGTTCTGCCTTCTCACGTTTTGGGCGACAATGTGGCTGGTACCCCGTTGGTCCCTGCTTTGACCACTGGGCGGAAGAAGGGATTCCATTTTACAAAAGATTGGTGTCAGGGATTCGGGGATGGGTATGATATTGTCCAGAGTTCTAGAAAGGAAAAGCTCAGAGAAGGTGTGAAAAGAGAGGGAGATTGCCTGGATGTGGCGCAGTTCTCGTGTTGGGCGGAGTCTCAAGGCTGGAAGATGTAGGCAGGACTAAAAATAAGCCGTGGATCATAATAATAATAATAAGAGTAATAATAATACGAGACCATCTCTTGGAGCCTCGTGCAGCAGATGTTAAAATAAGGACCCCAATCATCTCTGACTATAACTTCCCAACCGCCTTCGTCTCCCAAAATGGCTGGATATTCGGAATCTCCTCCAGCAACCGTCTCAACCCCCGGATCCCCCGCTGCGCATGTCGATCTGGTACATCATCCCCCGGCACATTCAGCGAGTTGTTAAACACCTCCAGTGACAACGGGCCTTTGTACCCCGTGGCCAGCACCGCCGCCGCAACCAGATGAACAGGCATATACCCACCCAGCTGCGACTCGAAGGGATACAACCGGTGGCCTCTTGACCAGGGCAGCAGTTTCGGGACACTGGGGTCCGTCGGCGGCAGGAAGGTCTTTGGATCTACTCGCTCTGCATCGCCAACCTGGAAGAAGAAGATCCGGTCCCCGGGGACAGTCGCCACCAGGGCTGCCAGGGAAGCACACAGAACGTCCAGCGATTCCTGCAAGGTCGAGTAGATCCGGCCGTGCCCGTCGGGATGGTAGGGGTTCGCGAACTCGACCGCCAGAACGTTGAACGCATCCACGATCAGACCCACGTTGGGTCGATTCGCCATCCGGACGGCCTCCCACGTCGACGCCCAGGTGTTTCGCTGCGCCCAGGAGAGGCCCTCGTACCCGATCTTGAGCAGCGGGCCGCCATCCGCGTCCGAGAACGCCTGGGCCATATCGCCGAGTTCGGCGAGGTCGCGGGCGACGGTCTGGAGGTCGGCCGTGACGCCCGGGTCTGTGCGGATGTTTGCGCACATGAAGACGAGATCCGTATCGAAGGCGCGCATGAAGGGGAAGCGTTTGGCGACGAGGGCGAGGGTGTTGCGGCGCTCAACGGGGTCTTTGATCCCTTCGATGGTGCGGAGGGGCTGGGTGCAGGCGATGCGCATGCCAAGGGATTTCACCAGATCTCCGAGTTTCCGCGCCACGCGCAGGTTCTCGTCGGTGGCTTCCCACAGCTGGTCGCCGGGGAGGTTGTGCTCTTCGAGGTATGCGGCCCAGCATTCGTCGAAGAGGTCGATCCATTGGTATCCGGCGCGGGCGGCGGCGTGGAGTCGCGGTTCGAGACGGTGGTGGCGCCAGTTGCCGAGGGAGAGAGTGGCTATTCCTAGGGGTGGGCTCATTTTGGCAAAACTTTTTTGTTATCTTTTACATTAAGGATATTTTTAGCATTAGCGAGGGAGAAAGTTGAGAGAATCCGGGGGAGTGGAGGGGGGCGGGGGCGTTTTTATACCGCAAGTCAAGAACTGCTGCGGGTAAACGCTCTGCGGGGAAAACGCTTACCCCTGGGGTGACTCCAACCGTCTTTCTATAAAACAGCGTGGAACAGCTTTGAATTATACATGATGATTACGATAGTCGTGGCGGTCTTCATCTTCAGGCCCATCCCCAGGCATTTCCTGGGGTTTCTCTACCAGAGGCTCCTCCATCGGCTCATCATCCCAGTCTTCATCATACTGCCTCGCCCGGTACATCAACATCATCACAAGCTGGTCGATCGTCCCGATCGTCTGCAACACCACTGCCGTCCACGACATGCCCAGAAACGCACTACCGTGACTCGCGGAGATGCCCAGCGGGGCCCCCGACTGGTTGAGTAGCCCGACGAACTCGGACGCGATGACACTCCCCAGGAGAGACGACACACCCAGACTCAACGTGCTGGCCAGCACGGCCATAAACTGCAGCGCAGAGGGGGGAGAGTCGCCAGGGTCCTCTGGGGATCGTATGATCCAGGTCTGAACGGGCTTGATAAAGAGCGAGACCCCGGCCATGGCCGTCCCGATCACGTAGAATACGGCCATGGTGCGGCTGGTAGGAGCCAACACATCGAAGTCGTCGGAGAGGAACGAGGGCCAGCTGGACCCCGGGTTCTTCCCGAGCGCGGTGGCGAGGGCATCGGTCGGGTTGAAGGAGAACAAAACGTCGCGATCGGAGCAGCTGCGGATTGTTGTCACGGTGCTGGTCTCGTTGGTGCCGTCTTCCTCGCATTCCTCGGTGACGCCCTCGCAGTAAGACATCACATATACGGAGAAGAAATCGGGAGCGCCGGGGATGGGGACCGTCATGTTATCAAGATGGAGCTGCATCTATTAGCTCCGTCCGGTTCTGAAGGGCGGGGGACTGGATCCTACAGTGAGAAGATCAGCCTTCGGGAGACATTGTCGCTGGGTGCCGGCGAAGAGGCACAGCATTCCCAGTAAGAAGGCCACAAAGGACGTGATAGAGGGCACTAGGGGATGTAGGCGCCCCATTGAGCATGAATGAATCGCCATCATCTCTATAGTCAAGTGAGAAGGCAGGCGAAGCGATGGGCTTCGGACTGTGGTGCCGAGAGGTGCCATATATACGTCAGGGCTCGCCATGGGAGACATTCCTTCCCAGCAGTTCGGATGGTAATCGGAATGCCAGCCACTGACTATGCGCTCCTGATCTCATTCGCATTCTTCATGTTGGCCGAATCGAGTCGTGGTTCGGCCCTGACGGCCACCAGCTGGTATGCGGAATGCAGGACCGATCGCGTTACGTCGGGCATTCCGAGTCCTGTGTTTCGCCATGTAAATTCTATTCTCTATCCGTGTCTCATAGACGAGAGGACCGTGTTGACGAGGGAAACTATATTCGCTACCATGCATCGAGATGTGGATGTCAGACGACTTCATCTGCAAGGGATGGAGATCCAGCCTTCTCATGCCACCTGCGTTCCGATTTCCTCGGCTCACGGACTATTTAAGGTTTGATCCGATCATCTCCGACGATTCAGAGCGTAGCTCGAGGCGTTTCAGACACCTGGTGCCAGCCGGCTCCTGTGGCGCAGTTGTGGCCCATACCGCAGAAACAGCACCGGAATAGGCACCATCAACACAGCGATACAGCCCAACAATGTCCCAGCCCACTGGATTCCCATGTTTTTGAACATCTGGCGGGTAAATAGGGGGAACATGGCGCCGACGAGCGACCGCATGATGGTGTTGGCGGCGAAAGCGGAGGCGGCGCTGTGTCATCAGTACAAGCAAGCCGGAGAGAGCCAGAGAGACTTACAAGTTCAGATAGGAGTCGAGCAAGTAATTGAATCCCTGCATGAAAATCGAGGTGATACCGAACCCTACCAGTATCCCGGACGCAGTAGGCACCATCCAGTGGATGGAGGGTGTGAAGCCTGTCCAGCCGAACCTAGAGGACCTTTAGTATCTCGCCTCCAGGCACATCGAATGCCTCGATTCTTACCAGAACAGCCCGCCAGCAAACGCCACGCCACCCACAATACACGGTGGAAGTCGCCATTCCGGCACCGGCACCCCGTGGTTCGCCTCCAGCTTCCTCCTGTACGAACTCTGCAGCGAGAGCACGAACACAGTCCCCGCAATCTCTCCAATCAATAGCCCTATAAAGGGAAGCCCACTCACGCCTCCCGTCATTCCATGCACCCCTTGAAACACGACCGGGTAGGCCTGTAACGTGGCATATGACAGCCCGTAAATGAAGGACATGTACAGCGTGACCAGGAAGGCGATCGGCTCCGTAAACAGAATTCGAAGCGGTCGGGCCAGATTCTTGGTAATCAGCTCGTGAACGTCGATTTCCAACTCATCCTGACGGGCATGAATCCCCCAGTTCCGGGTTTGCCGGCGGAGGGTGGCCGCTTTCTTCACGAGGATCACGGGGGCATAAGTCTCCTGGGCAAACACCACCATCAGAGCCAGGCTGAAGAACCCGATAATCGTAGGGAGGTAAAAAGTCCACCGCCAGCCCAGGTAGCTCTCTTCTGTAAACCCGCCGACGTAAGGGGCCGTGAATGGGCCCGTGAAGACCGCCATGGTGTACATGGCTATGGCGACACCACGGTGGTGGGTGTTGAAAATATCCGATAGGCTGGCTGGGACGAGAGCGATCACGCTGGCCGCAAAGAATCCCGAAAAGAACCGCGAGATCATGATGGTCTGTGTGTCTTTTGCGGTTGCGCAAGCCAGGGTGAATACGTCGAACCCGAACATCCCCAAGAGTAACGGCCCTCGACGGCCGATGAGCTCCGACGTAGGCGCCCATACGGTCGGTCCTAGGCAGATTTATTAGCACCCAACGTGATAGAGCAGATTCAACCATAAGAAGAGACCAACCTGCGGCAAATCCCAAGACAAACAGTGTCGTTCCGAGAGCAGACACTTCCTGGCCGAATCCAAACTCCTGCCTGACACCAGGCGTGGCTGTAGCAAAGATGGCGCTCGCAAACGCCACCACCAGAGCCCCGAACGTGAGGATCGACCCCAATATCACTCTGCATTTTGTCAGTCATGCTTTACAGTATTAGACACAGAAGGAGAGCCCACCGTCGGAGCATCGGCCAATTCTGCGGATGCATGGGATCGTCCGACCCCTCGAACTCGACAACATACGCCTCCGCGTCAGGTAATGAAGGCGGATAGGGCTTGCCCGCACCCAAAGGCAGCCATTCGTCTGGCGATGACCGACTGCGACTCGATCCGACCGTTTCATGTTTCTGGAGCCGGTAGGTATTGATTCGCTGTAGCTCAAGACTGTCGTTCTCCAGGTCGAGTTTCGGGGCGAGACCCGAGCCAGCCTCGCTGGGCGTGCTTGTCCCGCTCGCAATGTGGTCGTCTTTCTTGTCCGCCAAACTCATGACTGCAAGCGCTTTCTTCACCGGCTAGGTACGTTTTATGGAGGAACCGCGTTAGATTAAGTCCCCAGCTCTCGAATCACGGATGTGACTTTTCCCTCCCAAACACCTTGGTGGGTCACACTCGCCAGCCTAAGCAGCACCCGTTCCCATCTCAGGCCCAACGCTGGCACACAATACCGTGATTATTGAATGATGCATCAGGCGTGGGCTAGCTATTCTAGCCTAGCCTCCTGTCTTATCAGCGGGTGTTTTCCGACGGTCAGTCGGGTCGATGGAGCCATAGATCCTTGCTTGAGAAGCAACGTGGGTCCATCCCGAGTTAGGATCGGGACGTCGGATCTCTCGGCATCGCAAACATTGCTGTCCTCCCGAATTGGCTCATTCGGACCTTTCATACTTCGGTCGGTCAGAATCATTTTTGGCATTATAAGGTGTGCCAGTCCTGGCCATGTTTGATCGGTGGTGGTAGAATCAGGGTCCCGTCGATGTCGGTGCCGAGAGTCGGAATCGGGATCCTAAGAGTCCTGAACAAGTCCCTTGATCCCGTTAACTTATGCACTCTCTGACTTCGCAATTTGAGTGGTATTACGAATTTCTTGCTGTGGATCCTAGCACTCCTGTCGACTAGACTATCTGGCGTGGTGGTTTTCTATCAACATTTCGGAACTGCGGAAATCATTCCGCAGTGGCTCTCATGATGAAACTTTTCATCCTTTTCGAATCCACATTACCCACATATTATTGTCGAATGTTCTCAAAATCTAGACTACTTTTGCACCGGTGCTAGGATGGGGTGTTCCTGGAGAACTACCTAGACTTGCCTGTTGAGTAGTGGTGTTCAGGCTGTAGTCGCTTCACGGTAATCGATGGCTCAGTTCGATTCCTGGAAATCAGACACACAAAACCCAGTCTCCTAAGATAAAAACAGTTCGTATTACTTCTTAAAGTCTTGGTATGCTGTCGACTATCTATCCCCGGTAATGGATCCTATATTCCCTGGGCTTGTTGTCAGATATCTCGGCACAGTAGGAGACAACAGCTGAAAAGAGTTCAGCATGGAAGGAGAGTGGCAGGCACCGTAAAGGAGTAGCGCGTATTAAATCCCGACTCGAGTTCGCTGCCATCTATTCAGCCCTGTGAGAACCTTGAATCATGAAGGGATAAACAGAATCCCTTGCAAATCCCATGACCGGTCAATTCGGCGGATTTTCCACCGGCCGGAGCCTTTTTATAGTCCCCGGCCATCCAGGATTCTCCCCCGAAACCCTGTGGCCGGAGAAACAAATAATTCCAATTATATTCTGACTGAATCATTCCTGGATAAAAGAATGATGAGCCTTTCTGACAGTCTATCTTTTTTTTGACGTGGTTTGTCGAGTCACCGGGAAAACATTTCCGGAGCCCACCACGCCGGCGCTGAGCAATACCCGCCATCCAGACGCCGATGATGACATCTGCGTCCTCAAAATGCGGGGATGAGCCATCATCCATCCCTCACTTTTGACGAAGTCTTCCCCCCCACTTTCGACAATCAATAATAATTCCCCGATCACATCTTATTTGCGACTAGATATAGAGAGTCAAGATGATTACCGGATTGGCGCACGTGAACATCCTCGTCCCCCCAGGCACACTCGACCAGGCAGAGGTCTTTTACGGCCAAACACTCGGTCTTGGGACTGCGCCTGTTCCACATCTGCAGAAGGGGACGTTACTATGGTACGCATATCAGCTCTGTACTTAATTTTGTACTATCTCCGGCATTCCATGTTCTAATAGCTAGGCAAAGGTTCGACATCGGCAGCTCAGGCCAACAAGTCCACGTCGCGCTCGGCACAAACGAGCCAAAGTCCTCCCGCCATCCATGCTTCAAGGTCGAGTCGTTGGATCTTCTCCAACAACTACAGCAGCGAATCTGGGAGCACCATGTGAAGGGCGGCGAGGCGGCTCCTTTGGAGGCGGATCAGCCAGGCGCCAGGGCCTCAGGTATGTCTGTCTGTGACGATATGGCGGGGTTTCAGCTGGCTAACGGTGTGTGGGATCAGGGGCGCAGGGAGTCGAGTATCCGACGAGGTTCTTTGCAAGGGATTATGCGGGGAATCGATTGGAGTTTAGTCTTTGACATGTGACATAGGAGGGATTGGAATGCAGGAATATAATTATGATTTTTTATGATGGATTTCAGCCCGGCCGTGATATTCGTCCTCCGCGACAAGTAGTAACTCGGATTGAGCTACTCGGTATTAATATATTAATTCTACAGAAGTAGCAGCCGATGGAGTTCAGAATACCTCTCCCAGCCGATCAATGATCTTCTTGATAGTCTCCCGGTCCTTCTCGCTAAGACTATCCAACGTCGTCTTCACCCAAGCGTCCGCCTTGTCCTTGACAAGCTCCCATATATCCTTTGAGCTAGGTGCTTTGTGCTCAAAGAAGATTCCCACCAGAGCGGTGGCAAAGATCGTCTTATGGGGGTCTTTATCCCAAGAACTCCCACCCTCACCGGACTCCGTCTTGTAAATCGTCTGCAGCTCAGACACAGTCTTGCTGACATTCAAATCCATCACCTTCAGCAAATCCTCGGACCATTCCCAAGGCCCATCAAAAGTCTGCAGCGCGATGAGAGAGTGCACCTTACCCGACACAGAGTCCACTCGAGCTTCTGAGGAGAGGCTCGACGTTTCTGCAGAGGAAAAGAGCGCTGCCCCTCCACTCGACCCAGGCTTATTTTTAAAGAACCCTGCGAACTTTGACCCAACAGACGACCTCTTCTTTTTCGCTGAATCAATGGACCCTGCCAGACTTGGAGCAGGCGCGGCAGGCGCGGCAGGTGGAGGAGGGGGCGGAGGGAGAGAAGGAGAACCCCCCCCGCGGCCAAATGAAGCGAAGCTAGATGGCATCCGTGCCATCACTCTCGGTGCAGAACGCGCCCTTGAAACGGCAACACTCCCCATCGCCAGCTGTGTCTGTAAGAGGCCGGTTTGATGGTATCCTTCATCATCGTCATCCAGGATAGTTGGGTCATAGGTGTCCCACGGATTGGATTTTTCTGGTCGGATGAGGGAGAGCTTATAGTCATCCTTTGAGTCTTCGGAATCTTTATGGTACATGTTAATATGATATTCACATTTCAGGTGGGAGTTGGATATGGAGTTGGACCTACGTTTGGTAGTGTCAACAGCCACGAATGAACAGTGCTGTCCTGCGACCCGAAAACGGGTCCCAAGTCGTTCACACTCATTCTTGACCAGGGCCTCGATGTGGCTTTCGTACTTCTCGCAGATTAGGGTGTTATCGCTATCTTTCACTTGTCGGATCCAGCCACGTCCTTCCTCGAGCTCGAGCATGGCTTTTTTCGCTGCGAGCTGGTGGATTGTTTCACCCTCCCCGACTTCAACGACAGGGATGTCGAGGGACAGGCGGCCGTGCTTGCTGTTTGCGTGCAGTGTGATCTTGTCTGGGAATGGGCCTGCTTTAGGGGAGAAGAGCACGTATACTGTGGTTCGGATGAATGGGTACAGAGTTGGGATAGCCGCTGGTGATTGGATAGTAGCTGGGATGCTGAGTTTTGGAAGCGGTGGAGTTGTCGCAATTTGTGTCTCTTTTTCAGGCTCCTTGTACTCGCTATCGTAGAGGGATATCGGCTCAGTGGGCACCGGAGCCTCTGGCTTAGCCTCTGGTTCTGGGCGCGGTTTCTCGGCCTTGACCGGCTCCACGACCTCATAATCGTCTTCTTCGATCGGAGGAACATGCAAATCCAGGGTGTACTCGCTGATATGTGGCGTAAGCGCTCCCTTGAGCATCCGGATGACCTTCCTATCCAGCTCTTCATAATCGGTGACTGACTGCGAAAACCCATTGCCGGCTCGAGCCATGCCCTCGATCAGCGAGTGGGAGGCGCTGCTCCCGATCCCGAGACTGAAAAAGCGCGCGGGAATCTCAGATACCGTGCTTGTAATAAAGTTGAAGATGTTCTGCTGGTCCCAGACTTCGCCGTCTGTGAGCAACAGCACCTCGAGGTCTTTATCCTTGTATCTCTTCTCCACAGCGGCTTCGAGCGGACCCAGGATTTCTGTACCGCCCATATCACTGTCGATCGTCTCCGTGAATTTCAGAGCCTTCTCCAGGCTCTTCTTGTCGTAGACCTGACTACGCGGCCATAGGCTCTTATGATTGCTTCCGAAAGAGATGATGTTGAAGTGAACGCCAACAGGAAGGGACTTGAGGAAGACCCTCAATGCCGATTTCAGAGTCGCGATTTTATCACCCATACTTCCGCTCCGATCAATCACAAAGACGATTTCGGGATTAGACGATGGGAGACCGAACTTCGGCACCAGCGACACCATCAATGCCTTTTGGTTGGGGATAGTAGGGTGACTCTCCAGAAGAGCAGAGGGGGTATCGGTTTTGTCCGCGTTGACGGTCAGGATGAAATCCTCCTCGATTACGACGTCTTCGCCACCAACGCCCAGGCTAGCACTTGCGTAGCATGGCTCGAACGTCGACTCCGGCATGTACGAAGCCCGGCCTAAGTCTACCTTGATAGGATGACTTGGAGATTGGATACTGCGAATCACCAGCCCTTTCTCCATCACAACATCCACCTTGATGGACGACGTCTTGTTCTGTGCAGCAGACGAACCCTCGGGAATATCATCAGTCCGGGCCCCGTACCGCGGGGCGATCTTATTCGGAAGCGTGTATCGCAGACCATCCGTCTGAGCATCCTGCTTCAGTTCACCCAAAACTGTGATCTCTATGACCACTTTTCCGTCCGCGGGGACATTCCCCAGGCGAGTCAGGAAGACATCAGAAGCGCTGCGGGACTGGTGCATCACGGCCGTCGTCTGGCCTTTCTTTCGAGCCTCTTCGTAAATCTGGTTGGCTTCTTCTTTCGGTTTAACGACACCCTGGATTACTGTTTCTCCAATGCGGCAGGTGAAATCTACCACGCTGACACCATCGTAAAGGGGGAAGGCGTACGACACCTCCGGAATAGGGTCTGTTTTAGACGGGTTCAGGAATGTCTGGGTCAGTGCAGTTCGCGTGCTTGAAGAGAGAATGGTCGCATGGGCGTCAAGCCCTACTTGAGGGAGGTATTCCCGGGCGGTGCCGGTGGTGTTGGGGGGGTGGAAGAAACACCCGTAGCGCTCCATTTTGACGGTCGGATTAAAACAGGGGGCAATAGAGTAAGTGAGTTGGTTAAATCTGTGAGTAAGAAAAAGGAGAAGGATCGAAAAACGAGAGGGGGACAAGCCTTGATATACGTTTGGGGCTGAGCTGGTGCCTAGATTGCAGAGCTCGAGATGCTCGGCTCCTTTGCCCTCATTTCGCGCAATACGAAGGTTAAGCTTTCTGCATAACCACTCTTTTTGCTCTTGGTGACTCAGTTGACGACTGCCAAGATAGCTAGCGACGGTTTTGATGGCCATGGAATATAGTCAAGGCAAGTCCCTCAAGGAATGAAAACTTGGTTGCCTTCATTCGCCAAACTCAAAAACTCACAGGCCTCTTACATCATAAGATAAGTCGGGATTCGGTACCTAGTCAATTCCTACTACTCGGAGCATACATTAAGGGCAATATGTTGTATCAACACAGGACACCACGATTAAAGCCCCCATACAACCTCTGAAAGCGTCGCCAACGCATCATACTGCCCCTGTGTGATAGGTAGGACTGATCCATGGCGCATAAACGTCAAATCATGATCCGAGTTCAAGGTGAACAGGCCAGAAGTAGGATCCGTAGACCCCCAAGCCGAAATCCCAGGGTCGCTTCCCACCAGGTCACAAACTAGCCAGGCCTTGCCATCTTCCATATTATCCCAGAATGGATACGGGCCCTCGTAGCTTGTAGCATTCTCGACACTTCCCTCGGGCACGGCCCAGTCCCCAAAGAGTCCGTCGGTGCTCACTTCCACATGGACACCACTGTCCACCCAGAACCTACCAAAAGTGCTCTCGTTCACGGGAAGGAAGCTCAGGTCGATCACAGAGGTGGTATCATAGGTGAGATAGGTTTTCAGCTTGGTGAAGGTCTAGAAGCCACTTGTATGTGCGTTTCGCAAGCTGGTAATCAGGGTAGGATTACCGGTGTGGTCGGGGTCGTCCTCAGAGTACTGTACTTTTTTAGATTCTGTCTCTCTCCCATAGCACTGGCTATATTAGTTTTACGAGTTGAGAGGCCCAGTGGACGAGGTACTGTCCTTGTTCCGGATCCCACACGGCGTCCGGTGCCCAGACCATTCCGGCTGTTTCATCCTCGACCGTGACCAGTCTTTCGTTTGTCCAGGTGACTAAATCTGCACTCTCCCAGATGAATATACCTCGAGAGCCCGTCCGGACAGAGGCATCCCAGTTTTTCTATCACGGCATTAGCGGGTCAGCTCACTATTAGTATAAAGGGTTGGTGTTGGCCATACCGTATCGATATCCAAGTCAGTACCGATAATCCAGTACTTTCCTTCATCATCTCCTACGCCAGCGATAATACTCGTATCCCGGATTGCCTTTGTGCCAAGGGTAGGCGACACGACAGCGTTACCGCCGTTAATTTTCTGGAATCCCAGCGGGCCGTCGTTGCGACTGAGGGAGAAATAGACGCTCTCGTCCTCCCTCGTCCAGTAGACATAGAGATAGCGAACTTTAGTCAGATCAGCCTTTTTCTGGATATTGCGTTCCAATGAGCTGGGGAGGGCAAAAACCAGAGAAGGAGCCAGCAGTAGCAAGGAGGGTGACGCCTTTCATTTTGTTTATATGAGAATGAACACGAACCGTTCAATAATCTGGAGTGTAGTTCCAGCTAGATGCCCTCCAGAATGAGAAGCAAACCCCCCTCCTTTTGTATCCTCTCCGGGCAATAACCCCCCTCCCTGCCGTGGGGAAATTGCCCATTGCCCTCGATAACAAGGATACTCTATTCAACCGGCCTTGGCCCACAAAGGAAGCAGTGATGAGCACTATGATCACAAATGCATCCATATGTGATAACTACCATGAATTCACTGGCAGTGAACTTGATGCTAGAATTTAAATAATGGCATTATCTCTCAGAGCTGCTCACTACTTGGGCAGACACGCTGTGAATATGCTTGTTAACAGCATGGCTTTGAAGACAAGTGGGTTAAAGAGAAATTGTGATCTGACAGTTAATGACGTGCTTGCCTGGAGAGCTATAAGTGGTGGTGCTACTGGTTACAGCCCATATCTATGAGATGCGAGAGAAAACTTGGAATGCAGCCTTGTGACTTTACAAGTGATGATGGATATGCATGATCTCTTTAACTGGAGAAGTGATATAGCTGCTAGGAACTATAAAAATGTTATTTTTGCTATGTATGATTTGGGCAACAAAACTCCCTTTTACACTGTTTTGGAAGCAATAC
This sequence comes from Aspergillus conjunctus, assembly GCA_027569095.1. Classification (NCBI taxonomy): domain Eukaryota; kingdom Fungi; phylum Ascomycota; class Eurotiomycetes; order Eurotiales; family Aspergillaceae; genus Aspergillus; species Aspergillus conjunctus. The sequence goes on along the minus strand of JAPDEL010000079.1, from coordinate 83,130 downwards.
TTCGCCTTGCTTTAAAGGATCCTAGGTCCACAAGAATCATTATCAGTGTTCCCTTTATGCATTTTATTGTATCGCGCTATGGGTCACCCAAATACCTAAAGGTCTGCCTAGAGTGAAAAGTCTGTGATACGTGTGTTTAACTCTTACAAGAACTTATATTAGCAATGCTAAAGGACAAGACTTTAAAGTGGGAACCATGTCAACCTCCCTACAGTTTTATTAAGGGCAAGCCTTACCTTAATCTTGTGAAGAAAGCTATTAACTCACCTGGATTCTTAGATCTAGATTTATTAGCTTAATATGGTCACATAGACACAACATTGGGAGGTAGGTCAAATGACGTTTGGTTTGGAAAACGCAGGTCAACTAGCTGAGAGGGGTTACACTCACAGTGCCACTAGTCTCGTATGCAACAGAAAACGAAAGTAGGCGGGGTTGTGTATTTCGTATTATAAGGCAAGGCTAGTAATCTTGGTATAAGAAAGCATTTAAATATCCAACAAAGAGATCATCCACCACTATAAACTTAACTTGATCTGTTATCTTCCATACAGCCCATCATGACCCAATTAGATGGACTGCCGTTGGAACTGATTCTCTTAATTGCTCAAAATTTATCCAACCAAAAAGATATCAATGCGCTTGTGCAGACGAACTGGCAGCTATACCAACACCTACATGGTTTTCTGTGCAGATACAATATTCAGCATCATCAGGGCAAGGCCCTATCATGGGCAGCTAAGAAGGGTTATACTTCCTTAGCGAAGGAGTTACTCGATGCTGGCGCGAATATCGCAGTTTTTGAGAGCTTTGCTCAACTAGAACCAAAGGGATGGCATTCTGATAACCCAATTGTATCTGCCGCCTCTAAGGGTCATCTGGCCACTTTGAAATTGCTGCTCTCCGAAACACGGCCACGCCGAGCATGCACACCCGCTCAACTCCGGCAAACTCTGCAGTGGGCATTACGTGTCCATAACCAGAAGCTGACAGAGCTGCTGCTGAAACATAAAGCCCCCTTAGAACCTGAGGAAGACGACAAAATGATCGCTCGTTTCGACGTGCGAAACAATTCCGCCCTTGGTTACGCTGTGTCATTCAAGTTCTCCGCCATAATTCCTCTTCTCGTTGAACATGGAGCACAGCCAGGTTCCTATGAGTGTCCCGGGCCGGTTGAGAGGGCCATAATCCGCAATCAACCGGAAATGGCCGAGCTTCTCTTAAAGCTTGGTGTTCCACAAACAAGCGATCTCGGCCTTTGTTACGTCGTGGAGCATAACAAGAAAGCTCTATTCCAGCTCCTTGTTGACTTTGGGATGGAAATGGACCTATGGGGTCATCTACCTCTATTTTGGGCTATTATGTATGGCAATTGTGAAATGGTTGAATTACTGGTCAACCATGGCGCCAACCCACATCTATTGGGCGAACTAGTTATCGGTTTATGGGAGGATTTAATTCCCATGAGTTCTGTTGGGTTTGCTCTGTACTTTGGGCACCTTGATATCGTAAAGCTCCTCCTTGAAAAGGGGGTTCAGCCTGAGCTTTCTGATTTACGCCTGGCAGAAAATAAAAAGTATGACGATGTGGTCGCCACTTTGTCAGGATTATCATACGAGGAAGTAGAGCAAAGAGAGAGTGTTGAGGTCTACACGATGTCCCGCGCGCAGCGCAGGGCAGCGCAAGATCCCAAATTCAGGATTTTGTTCATAAGATGCCCCCTGGCGGATCCTATTGAAAATGACTATGGTATCTAACTTTGATCTAATTGTTTCTATTTCCTCGCTGACTTATTTCACTCTTAAAATAGCATTCGGTGATAACTTTTGGAATTGCTAACCACCTAGTATCAATGTTCCACTGGACTGTATTCTGTAAATGTAACATTAGCTTATTTGCGGCATGAAAACTTCTTTGATCCACATTTGATAGGGCCTCCTCTTGGGGCAAATTTCAATTCTCCCTCGCCATTTCTGGGTTGTACTACCCTTGGCAGAGGATGTTAGGCGTGGCTTTGGAACGTGCCTACTGTTCCAGGACGGTCCGGTTAGTGAGACTCGCGTCTATTATCAAGAGAGACACGGGAGAGCCTGTTGACCATTAGGGCGGCGTTTTAACCATAAAGACTGTGTGACCTACTATAAGGCCGTTTCCGGAGATAGTTGCTGGACCATTGTGAGTGAAAAATGCATATATCTTACCTCCGACCTATTCTACTCCTGGGACTTTGCTGTAGGGCAGTCGTGTGCAAATCTGCAGGTGGGATATTACTACTGCGTAGCAACAAACGCTGTACAACCCATGTCAAATATGATCAGTACGTGCAAAAAGTGGTACTTGGTTGGTAGTGGTGATACCTGTTTCTTGATTGAGCAAGCATATGGTATTACTGCGAAACAATTTGGAACCTGGAATACTTTAGTAGGAACCAGCTGTTCCACTCTTTGGTTGGGATACTATGTAGGTGTTAGCATTTGAGTTGTGTCAATGGCAAAAGTCGTGGAAGGATTTTATGACTAAAAAGATATTGTCGTTGTTTTGGTAGTATTTGTTCATTACATTGCCGTGTATTAGAATATTGAAAGCCAATTCTCATCACCATTTATATAATATATATTGTTATTTTATCAAAGGCCAATAATCTGACAAAGATGGGGATCAAAGCTATGAAAATTTGGCCTCCAAATATATATTTAAGATTCTCAACCCCGAGCTTATTCCCGCCCTTTAATCACTTTGTCCCTTGTTTTTCCTGTGTGACTCTGAGGCCATGTGCATGTATGCTTCGGACGCAAACTTGGACGGGGATTGCCAGGAACGCGTTTGATATTATTGTCCGTTATGGTAATCGAAGAGAGAAAAGGGTTGAGCGAATAGAGACTCGAGAGATACAAGATTTTGCATGAAAACCTCCAACCGGACCGCTGCGGATTGCTCGAGTTTGGTATGTCTTGAAGAATACTCGAGAGGATCAGCTCGGCCGGATATTAAAATAGACCCACACTCCGCATGGTACCACAGAACCAGGGCGCCGATTGGCCCAAATTGGTTCTCATTGGTGCTGAAAGCCTCAGGCCCTGAGGCGCCCGATGAATTCCGGGGGTTTGCACCAACTTCTGTCCTCCTTTCTCTATAAGCGTGCGTATGAGAAGCTAGTTAAAGGTATAATAGTACCTAGGTAGCTGGTAATAACCATGTTAATAAGAAGGATTTTCTTTATCTATACCCACCTGCACGGGAGAAGGTCTTCAATTCTAGAAATATTCTTAGTGGCTTTACAGGTGCAGGCCTTAGACCACTGAATCAAGGCCAGGTTCTTAAAAAAAAATTACCTTTTAACTTCATACGCCTACACCACCTCTTATTGAGGCTGAAGGGTCAATTTCCTCTGCTTTTTAGGCTTCTCAGAACCCTTGTCAGCTTAATCATAAAAGCCTGCAGAAAAGTCTTTAAAAGAAAAGGACTCTCTCTAGTAGTCCAGTCTCTCATATTTAATATCTTGAGAAGACTGCCCAAATGGCAATAAATATAAACCTTTTTCTTTATTAAGAAATTAAGGTTCTACGCGCTGAAAACAAGCAAAAAATAAAAAAGAAGGCAAGAAAACATGATATACTAACAAACAATATTACTTTATCTGTACAGAAAGGCCTTGATTGCATTCAGCGCCTCAAAGCATTGGCTAAAGCACAGGTTAAGGAGCCTACACCAGGGCCTTGCAAGCGCGCTCCACAGCGCTGCAGTGGTTGTGAGACTATTAGGCATACAATACGGAATTGCCCCAATACATAGCTATATAATAACCTTTTAAATAGTCTAATTTAATGCATGTGGTGGTTGAAAACCTTCAAATTTTGGTGGTTGTGGTGAAAATTCGCCGCTTGATCGTATTCACCGCTCGCCCGTGGATTACGTTATGTGAATGAAATGAGCTGGGCTGAGCTTGCCATGTAGAATCAATGACATTAATATTGAATATTAATGAGGACCATGGTGTTTATGATACACCTCTTCCTGGCTTCACGTAAATCCAAAAAGATTCCAGTCCCTGGTGGACCATGGATGGATGCTTGGACCACGTGTGGATGAGGCTGAAGATGTGGGTGGTGGTGGCTCAGTCAATAATCCGTCCATCCATCCAATCTCACTCCCTCTCCCTCTCACTCAACTCAACCTCTGGCTTCCTTGTCTCCCCCATCACCCCCCTCGCCTTCTTCCTTTCGTTTCTTGTCGTTCCTGTTTTCCATGTTGCTTTCGGGTTGTTTGCCTCGCCTTCCCCTCTTCCCTTCGTTCGCTTGTTCGGGGATTTAACCGCATTTCCACCCTCCCCCAACCCCCGGACTTGGCCCTCGTGCGTGTGTCCACCGACCGGCGCCTTGACCAGCTGGACGTAGGCTGGCCTCGCATTTCCCCTTCACAATGGCCAACTACCACGATGGGAACCAGATTTATGGCCACTCAACCGATAATCACAACCCACCTTCCTCCCAACCCGGCCGCTACGATGCTTACAACCCCCAGCCCACCAATGCACCCCTCCGACGTGTGCCCAGCTTCAACGCGGGGGACGATGCAAGTCTTTTTGCCGCCAACAACTCCCACAACACGAGAGTGACCGACTCGAACGCGCGATATGCTGCTAGGGCATCCGTCAGTGAGCACCCCGGCAGCTACAGCCTTTCCCACAGCGCCCGCGACGATTATGCGGATCCTCGATATTCGCACATCCCCTCCTCCGGTTCGTCGCAGACGATTCCTCGAGCTCGCGCCCAGTCCCAGTCCAGCTATCAATACCAGGCCTATCTCGGCCCTACGTCCCCCACCCAAACCCATTACAACCCCCAGCAATACGCTATTCCCTCCACGCCATCGCAGCCCCAGGTTGGGTATAATCCACTGACGTACGTCTCCAATTCGTACAACAGCAGCACAGCGCCGGCTCATCAACCCTACAACCCGGCCGCATACCAGACGACTAATATGGGTAATTTGGGGTCTCCGACCGTGCAGCGGCAACCAAGTATGGTATTCTCTCAGACACCACTCTCTCCTCTTTCGCATGCACCTGCACATCCTTCTCTCCCACCACCGCCGCCGCCACCACGCGGGCCAGATCATCCCTACGGGGGCCGCCCGTCCCCCCAGTATCCTGGTACCTCGCCTGGAACGCAGTACAGCTTTCCCGCACAACAGTCCGCCTCCTCCTCAATCATGAGCTCTGCGTCCTCTTCTTACACCCTAGCTTCGCCTGTTGCCTCGAGCGCCGCATATGCGTCCGGGAGCGGCACTCCCAGCGCGGTCACATCATCGCGCCCATACTCCAGTATAGCCCCCATTCCCGCTTATATCTCCCACCCGAACCGTCGACCTGACCCAATCCAAACATCAGCACTGGACGAAGAACCCCCGGCGCCACCTGCCCATTGGCCCACAAGTGAAGATCTCCATGCGAAACAGCACAACCCAATACGCGTTGGTTCAGGGAGGTTGCTACCAACTCCCCCTGCGCACCAAGGTCAACCTCCGGTGCCCCCTCGAAGGACAGACACGCTTACTCGACACCCCCAGTCACGGCCGTTGCCAGGACCCCCTGCCGACAGCGATAGTGACTCTGGCCCAACAAGCTACTCAAACGGCACTGGAAGTGTGCACCGCCCAGCAGATCACCGTACGGGTTGTGATGATCTGTTGAAAGAAGTTGAGGCGGCGTTCCCAGATACTCAATGGTCTAATGGTCCCGTACACTCCGATAGCGCAACGCACACGGATGGCGAGACCCCCTCGGGCCTGCGTCTTTCTCCCGATGAGAGACATACTCACACTAATGGCAGTATGGCAACGGGCACCGGCCAGTATGTGAACTACGATGCGTATAGCGATGATAGTGAAGCGGAGGCGGAGGCTGGACTTGCTATGTTGCGAATGGCAGATGAGGAGGACCGAGTACAAGCGGAGCGGTTACAGGAGCGGTCACGAAGGGAGACGAATGCCTCCTCAACCAGCGCGTATGGGAAATATTCACCGGCACAGCCATCGCCCCGTCTGCCAGAATCTCGACAAGATACCTATACGCCATACACGGGAAATTATACGACGCCCTCGCCGTTCGACGATGCATCCGCTCAGTTGAACGATCATGGCGACGAGTCTGACCATAGTGGCCGTCCTGTGGCTCCCTCCGACTCGCGACGAAGCTCTCACAATGCGACCCCGGACAACCAAGCGCAATACTCTGACGAATATGAGTATCCTCCCCTGGATGATGACTATGCATACTCAATCCCACAATTTTCGACGGCTGAATTCCCAACGGCTGAATTTCCCGTCGCTGCCCGGGTGGATGCAGGAGGAACAGGCGGTTTGTCTGAGCCAGGGGCTTACGGCCGTCGCATGAGTTTTGATTATGGAGATGAGACCGATGGCTCTTTGTCCCATGTACGCCAGTCACAACATTCGAGTGAGGGCTCGGATGTAGGAGAAGAACCCGGAGAGCTGTTTTTCCATCCGGGAATGAGGCCTCTCCCCCCCCCTCCCGAGGAGCCGGCGAACAACGCGAACCTGATCCCGCTTCTGATGCCAGCGGGTACATACCGCCGCCAAGACCAAGGAGATATCCAGAGTCCTTCACAGTATACACCCACCACCCTCTCTGTTGCTAGTCCCGACTCCTTTGGACCGGCTGTGCCAAGCCCAACACAAGTCCCACGGTCGACGTCCTTGTCGAGTCATCCCATTGGACCTCGTACTGACCCCCCAATCAGATCCAAGACCGATGCAGACCGGGTGAGGTACAAGCAGCAGCTGGAGCTGTTGCGTCAACAGCAGCAGGGCAGCTTCAAACTTGACCCGTCCCCAGACGCAGCTGCAGCAGCCATCACCCTCGATCTGCCCGCCATCCCAGCCGCCCGTCGCAAGCGGTTCAACCCAACCAAACTGTCGTCAGATGATTTCCGGCTCTGCTCAGAACCCTGGGCACTTAGCGCTGTTCAGGTCTGGATTCGGCACATGACTGAAGATGAAACTGACCTCAAAGAGCAGGCCATCGCCGATGCCATCGTAGCCTTGTTCACTCACAAGGTTCCGACCATGAATATTGCAGATGCGGAAACTCTCGCTGCACGTGTCGTTCAGAACATGCTCGACCAGGAGGCGCTAGTCAAGGAGGAGGAATGGGTGAAGCTAGGCAGTGGAACACTGTCGGGAGTTTTATTCCAGATTACGGGAACCGGATGCTACTCTTGTCGGTTGCATGAGCAAGAAACGCAGATTCTCGGTCGCTGTTACTCACACCATTGTATGCGGACTTTGAAAAAGGTCAACTTGAGGGCACAGGTCATGGAGCCGCAGAAAAAAGCAGAGGACTGGGTCACCTTTTATAAAGTCCCGAAAGAGGTATGGGAATCGCACCCAAAGAAAGAAATTGACCGTCAGAACAATTTGCATGAAATCGTGACGACGGAGGATTCTTTCATCGGCCAACTTGATGTCCTGCGGGAGCTGTATCGGGATCGACTTTCCAAATCGGAGCCCTCCATAATAGCCCCCAAACGCCTGGAAAGGTTCCTCAACGATGTCTTTGGCAAGGTGGACTCTGTGAAGAAAGTGAACGAGGATCATCTTCTCGCCCAGCTCAAATACCGACAGAAGGAGCAAGGGCCATTCATCGCTGGGTTCAGTGATATTTTCCGAGAGTGGATTCGGAAAGCAAAAGTGGTCTATATCAGCTACGCGGCAACCTTCCCGTACGCAAACTATCTCATCCGTAAAGAATCGGAGCGAAACACCATCTTTCGACAGTTTCTTAGCACTGTTCGTGATCACAAGCTGTCAAATCGTCTTAGCTGGGATACGTTTCTCAAAGCTCCCATCACCCGGATTCAGCGCTACACACTGCTTCTCTCCACTGTTCACCATAACATGCTGAAGGACTCAGAAGAGAAGGCCAATTTGGCCCAGGCTATAGAGGAAATCAAACTTGTGGCATTGGAATGTGACAACAAGGTGGGAGAGATGAGCAAGAAAGTTGACCTTATGGAGCTCTCCTCCAAGCTACAGCTCCGGCCCGATATGAAAAAGGATGTAGAGCTCAATCTAGAACACCTGGGACGCGAGATCGTTTTCAGGGGAGATTTGCAAAGACCAGGCACCCGCACGAGGTTTCTTGTCGATACCCACGCCATTCTTTTCGACCATTATCTTGTTCTTGCGAAGTCGTCCACGACAAGGGACCGATCCGGGACAAGTAAATATGAGAGCTACGACGTATCGAAATTACCTATCCCAATGGACCTCCTCGTACTCGAAAGTACTAACGATGACCCCGTTGTGAAGTCATCTGTCCGAGGTGTTGTTTCTACAGGCGGGCAACCTCTACCGACCGTTCGTGCAGCAGCAGGAGGCGCTTTACCCCATACAAACACTGCTGCCTCAGGAAATACAATAGTGCCGGCCACAGTCCTTGAAACTCCCAAAGACGACAAGATCCTCTACCCTTTCAAGATCAAGCACCTTGGAATAAACGGAACATACACCCTCTACGCTACTTCCCCTCAGAATCGAAAGGACTGGTGCGAAAAGATTATCGAGGCGAAGACAAAGCATGCCGCCGCACTATTTGCACAGAACGCTGAACCATTCCGTCTCCGTGTCCTGGCAGATACCGCATTTGCCCATACTGATAGCTCTGGGCCCTCTGGGAGTGTCACTATCAAGGGCACTCCGCTTGATCGTGCAATTAAGGAAGTGGAGAAGAGATACTCCACCTCTACCACTCGCCCTGCGCCGGTTTGCAGAGCTTCTGTTCATTGCGCTACCGTCTTCCAGCAGCCTGCTGGTCGAACTATGTGTGCAATTGGAACTGATTATGGAGTTTATATTTCTGACTACAATGACCCTCGGGGATGGGCTAGGGTACGTACTTTTTTTTTTTACCTGTTCTATTCTAATGGCATGCTAATCGCCACAGGCTGTACCAATATCGAGGGTGACGCAGATCTCAGTGTTTGAGGAATTCAACCTCTTTCTTTTGATCGCCGACAAGTCCTTGATTGCTTACCATCTGGACGTTGTCTGCCCCGCAAGCGGTGTGTCTACGCAAACAACAAACGACTCCGCCCGACGAGCGCCGCAGAAGCTGTCCGGAAATCGAGAAGTGGGCTTCTTTGCGGCGGGAATTATGAAAGATCGTACTCTCGTCATGTACAAGAAAAGAGATGGGCTATCTTCCACTTTCAAGGTTTGTCCCACCACCATCATCTTGGTACTGTTTCTGTAGTACTAACCTCGCAATAGATTCTAGAACCTGTGCTGCAAAAATCCGCCACAAGTAAGAGTCGCTTCTTCACCTCGCGCCGCTCCCAAACCGAATTTTTCCGCGAATATGACGAATTCTACATCCCCGCCGAAAGCTATGGGATCAACTTGTTCCATTCTTCCCTCGCTATCTCAACCCAGCGAGGCATTGAAATCCTCACTCTCGACAAGAAACAGACATGGTCCGTGCCTGAATTCCGCACAGAAGCCCAAGAGGCCCAAGCCCATCTGAGCAGCATTGCTCAACGCATCATCAATCTCCGGCCCTTGGGCATGTTCCGTCTCAGCGATAGCGAGTTCCTCGTCGTATACACCGAATGCGCTGTTTACGTGAACCAGCACGGCGACGTGTCCCGCAGCGTGGTCATGGAGTTCGTGGGACGCGCCCACTCCGCCTGTTTATATGGGAAATTCCTTGTACTGTTTAACGATGACTTTGTCGAAGTCCGGAACGCCATGAACGGTCGTCTCCGCCAGGTGATCCCGGGCCATAACGTCGTTTGTTTGGACGATGGTAGTCGATTCCCGGGATCCGGGGCGAATAGTATCCCCACCAGCTCTGGTGGTACGGTCAATCTCTCCAGCGGCATATCCAACGGGGCTTCGCTAGCCAGCAGCGGCCGGACTGTGAAGATCAGCATGCAGCATCCCGAGTACGAAAGAAACCAGATCATTCTCGAGTTGATTGAGAACGAAGGGCAGAAGGATTAAATTTTCTCCTTAATTGTGTTTTGGTATCATTTCTGATAGATGTGGCCCGAAAGTTTTTGTCCTTCCAGCTTTTTCTTTCCCTTTTTTTTCGTTTTGGCATATTTCATGACCTCACGGCCACACTTCACCTTTCTAATGCGTTTCTTGAAGCTCCCTTCTTCTTCGCCCCCTCGTCTTTGCATGTTGCATCGAACCAACCCCCCTTATGTTTTATACACTCCCTTCTCCCTATCTGAATCCCTCCTTGTTGGATCACGATGATATAACATGCGCATGTGCATCGATTGACGACTTTCTTCTCACTTGCTATGTTCTCTTCTTTTCTGCATACCCTTTTTCATGATCTTTTCACTTCCAGCCTTTTTTATACCCCCGCTATCTTGTTCAATTTCTCTTCTTGGCCCCCCATTTTTTTCAGTGGTAGATGTGATATGGATATGACTGTCTATTTGGAGTGGTATGTGATTTGTTGGGTATTCTAGTTGTACATACCTTTTCGCGCTCTTTTCATTCTTATAAAATACACACTGCATTTACGACTTGTACTTGTTACATTTCTTGGAGATAATATCAATTATGAAAGATGAAGGGTAGGATAACGGTATCAGGTATATCAGGTATCAAGAATCAGGGGCACCAGCTCTCAATGTATTGACAACTCATCCAAACACCAAAAACATAAGCGGATGGATGAGATAATCAACAATCCAACTTGGAGGATTGCAATAAAATAGCCAATGAAAAGAGGGGACTAAATGAAGAGAGTACACTATTCTCCTAGAAAGGAAAGTATCTAAGTAGATAACAGAGTTCGCGAGGCAATGCACACGCAGTAGGGCATATCGCACAACAAAAACAAAGAGAGAAAGAGAGATATGAAATGACAGCATGTATAATGATAAAGGGAGAAAAAAGTACACGCTTCATGACTCGAACTCTACAACTTTACTAACCACGCTATCATCGCGACCGGGATCAGATGATCCATTTCCACGTTGAGGATAGTGGTGATCGAGGGTGTGCTGATCATGGGCACCCTTATCATCGAGAAGCGAAGAGGCATCATCCCGCTTATGGATGCTGACGACCTCTGCTCCTTCAAGGAGGTCCCTGTCAGCTTCTCGGACACTACGTCGTTCAGGATCGGCGCCGTATGCGCCTGCACCCCAGCTAGAGATACCGCCGACCATGGCCAGTGTGGTACCGAGGGCGCCATGGGGTTCGTCATCATCTTCCTCGTCGTCGTCGTCGTCACGGTTGAGGGCATTGCGCTCCAGGTCGCGCTGGGCTTCGTCCATTCGCTTTTTCACTTCGGCAGCCATGCGAATTCCGTCGGAGACGATGTTGTCCAGAACCCCGCGGAGGCCACGGTTCGGTGGGACAATGCCACCGGAGGCTCCGGCGACTGAGGCGCTGGTAGCCGCGGCGGGGTTGGCTTTCAGGGTGCCAATGTTGGAGAAGGTAGTGAGGTTCGAGGAGAGCGACGCGTTTCGCATGGCGATGGAGGGGTCTTGATCAGAGAGGTGGAATGATTGCGGGAAGAAGGAGTCGAAAAATTGTTCCAGGAGCTCATCAGCGAGGACAACCATACGGAAAGTGGGGAGGGTAATGTGAAGAGGGTTGTTCGGGTCGAGAGCAGGATTTGCGGACTCAGACATCTGTCGGTTATGCTGGCCACTGTCTGTCTTATCGGTGCTTTGTGTGTCGGGGGTTTTCATGTCCGGGGTAGGTGTTGATGATTTGGATTGCACGTCTTCACCAACGTCGATCAGATCCTCTTCTTCATCGCCTCCGATACTGAAAGAGCCAAGCTGTTCTGCGGTTTCGGTAGCTTCCTTCTCTTCCTCGACCGCTTTATTTGTGGGGTCGGCGTACTCAAAACACCGCCGGATGAAAGAGCTAACACTTCCTAGGAATCGTTCCCCAACACTCATCTTATCATTTAGGCTTCCTTCAGGTCCAAAATCTTCCGTACTAGGACTCGTAATCAATCCCTCAAAGCCTCGCCGAGATAGGAAGAGAAGCGCCTCGGACATAGCCAGAATGCCCTCACGATCGACCATCCCGTCTCCATCGTCATCATAAAGATCAAAAAAGTAACTGATGTTGTTCATGATATCGCGCGGTCCTTTGAGACGTGCGATACCATTGACTACATTTTGCAAGCTGAGACCCTCCTCAGGGTCAGTGGCCCACTTGCGGAAGAGTCTTTCCATGAACTGATGGTTCGCTGGCTCGGGCTTATTCACAATTGACGCCGATCGCCCTAGACCTCTTAAGCTGTTGCTGTAATACTCAGCTGTCGACTCCTTCCGTGACGGGCCCGGAGAATCGCTCAAAGCCCACTTGGCGGTGGCAGCAAGGAGTTCTCGGAAAGCATCATAGTCCATGTGGGTTGGACTTGGCCCGAGACCAACACGGCCAACCTCACGGTCCACCGGCGGCCCAATGATAGACGCTCGCTCTACCTTCTTCTTCTCCTGCCTCTTCTTTTCTTCGTCCAGCAGTTTCTGTCGCTGTTGGTAATTATAGAGGACCTCGTAATATCGGTCGTAGATCACGCCAAGATCTTCCATACTGAGCTTCTTACTATCCGGTCCCAGGTTCCGGATGGAAGTTCGCTTAGCGAAACTTTCAATATTCTCCAGAACTGCATCTTTATGCTTCTCCCTCTGCTCGGTGATGGTGTGGTGTGTAATCTGAGCAAACTCCTTGAACGCAACGACCATCAGCTCCTGGAACCGTGTGATGGCCCTCAACTTAGGATTTTCCGATCTTGGGTGGGCCGACTCGTCTAGACGGGAGAAATATGACTTGAGGACAGAGACGAAAGAGCCATCATCTTGGACATCCAAAAGCTCTTCGCCATTAATGCGCAGGATGGCCAAGCCAACCTGGAACAGGACTTTAGGTCCTTCCAGGAAGAAAACATCCAAAACTCTGAAGGCGAATACTAGAGGCATAGAATTGATATACAAGGACAAGAACCAAGGGAGAGAGACAACGGAGAGCTGGACATCTGATTTCGTGAGGTGTTCCCAAAGTACAGGCATTGTTTTCTCGACCAAAGATTCAAATACCTTTTGGTCAAGCAACGTGCCATACATTGTTGTTGAGTAGTAGCCCGGTAGAAGGCGATCGCACAGAACCGATAAGAGGAAGAAAGCCTGGGCTTCTGACATATATCTGGATACGGTCAGCAAGGGATTCCCAGGGGATCTGCAGCTAGGTGACAAACATTAATAAGGCTGCGACAACAATATTCATAGCTTGACAATAACCAATTTCTGCGTTCGTCCAGCTGTAGGCTGTGAGAACCCGACGAAGGCGTCCAATGCCCTCTTCGCTCTGAAAACCAGCATACTCCGGTAAGCTTCGGTTCAAGTCCTTTTCGATCTCATCAATCGCCAAGGACTCTTGTCCGGAATATTTCGAGAGGGTTTCGGTATATAATTTAGGCGATCGTAGTCGAAGATACAACGAACCAGAGCTCACTTCCCAGATTTCCCCCCGTAAGCGGTTGGGAAGCCCAACCCGAATAAGCTTATGGAACGTTGGCTGTCGGATCAAAGTCGCATTGCGGCCATTTTCTACAGTCTCTCAGCATGAATCCAAAAAGCAGAGGAAATAAGGTCAGCGCATATATCCATACCTCTGAGATACTCTCCCCACAGTCTCATTTTACTCCGATCCCGAAGCTTGCGGGCATCGCCCGGATAGCGAAAGAGCATTCCCAAGCCGGCATCCGGCGGCTGGCGATTGTCGGTACCCTCAGCGTTCTGGCCCTTGGTCTTCGCAGCAGTAAGCAAGTACTCCGAATAACAGTCATTGACGACCGATCGCAAGCTCTCGATTTCCTTCATCGATTCCCTCAACCCCTTCTTCAGGCCATCGCAGAATCGCTCGCAGGCCTGTCTGCTTCCAACAAGCTGGATGGTAAATCGCTGGGGGGTAGATCCGGGGCCTTGCTGTTTACCCATCGCGCCGTTCCACGTTGTCAAGGCAAGTGAGAAGACATGGCTTAAGCTGTTGAGTCGCTCCACGCGCCGAATGCAACAGAGAGGAATCGTAAAGCCGTTCCCGGATGGTCCAGTGCCATTGGTCTGGCCGGCCCAATACGTTGAGGCGCTATGAGTTGCGGACGACACAAAGCTCGTGGGTTGAGTAGAAAAGCAGATGAACCGCTCACTCAAGTGTAGTCTCCCGGGATAGCGATTTCCTCCACGATCAACATTCCGGGAGGAGCTCTCTTGTGAGGTGTGTGATAACGGTAGAATCAACTCTGCTGTAATCTCTTGTAGGGGATTTTGGGAATCGGGAAGGCGGAATTGTTGGCGAAACAAGGAGGCTTTTGAAGGGTTTCGGTCGGGGGAGCTCAAGGTCGGGATACTGAAGTTAGCCGGATCAATAAAGGACTGCGCCTTTTGAACGAGAGATGACCACTGCATCATCTTGGCGGTGCTCAAACTCGGAGAACTCCCCGACACACCGAGGAATGAATGGGGGGGGGGAGAAAGAAAAGAGAGAGTTAAGTTGTCGGGGGAGGGCGTTGAGCAGCACCGTCAAGGTGTCAAGGTGGGTGTTGAGGTACAGGGCAAGGTGAGGCTGAGCCCAGGCCGGCAAAGAGCGGCAGCTGCTGAAGCTCAGACGGCAATCAGAGCAGTGCAATGGGGATGGACAGGAGCCGACAGTTGGTCAGCAGGCACTCTAGGGTCATTGTAGGAGCTAGCGCAGCATTTTCAAACACGCAAGATGGGCTGCGCGACACGAGAAAGAGCCTGGAGCGATGCTGTTCTCTGTGGAAAGAGGGGAATCTCCGAAGAGGTTCATCCGCGACAAGCCTCACGTGATGCCCAGGCTCTGAAACACGCCAGGTCTCACCCTTCGAGACCAGTGGAGATGCATTTAATTTATTGACTTACAAGTGAAAAAGTGCTAATTATCTCGTCTCAGGGCCAGGAGTTCATGGTTATGGGAGTGTTGGAGGCAAATATATAGCATGAATACAACATGTTTGGATTTACTGTGAAGCCAGAATACTTAAGAGAGAACAACCACAGAGCGCAACGCAAGACACTATAAGGCGGACATTTCGGAATTAATGAAAACTAACGACACAAAAGGAGATGAGATCGATGTGGGAGAAAAAGTAACGTAGGGCCAAAGCCGACAGATGGCTTCGCCTTGTCTCAAGCACAGATTCCCGGGCTTTTTCCCATTTAGACAATTTTCAGCCAGCTTTCATTCTCAACATCCCACAACCAGAGCACGTCTTTCTGGCGGTCGCTAACATCCGACAAATACATTAGTTCTTGTCGGCGACCTCTTCAGCGGCAGCTTCCTCATCGCAATACGCAGGTGGAAGGTCGCCGTGCGTCTCCACCATCAGGCCCTGCTTCTCATCGTCCGAGCCCTGCACATCGTGGATGCGGATGCTAGAGCTGCGGCTGCGGTGTCGTTGCCACAGGAACACAACGACTTGGCCGACCAACATACCCAGGGCGCTGGCAGCCAACCCAGCCAAAACTCCCAGAACTGCGGGAACAAGGATGAAGCGGACGACGCGGTGTAAAGTGCGATGCCAGTTTCCACGGTAGGAGTCATGGAAATGGTGGTGGTGGGGGTGGCCATGAGGGCGGTGATGGCCGGGACGCTCCGTCTCGTGATCGGCCCAGGAGAGTTCAGTGCCTTCAGGACCCGAGAACGGGAAGCGGTCGACGTCGAGCTCGTCGTGGTGAGGTCGGGGAGGGAAAGGGGGAGCTGCTGCGCCAGCACAGCCGGTTCCCTTGATCATCGAAAGAAGTCGTTCCTTAGCCGCGGCAAACAGGGAGTGAATACGATGCGCCATGAATCGTCTGAGGCACTTGGGCTTTCCACCACACTTCCTCCAGGAGCCACGGTCAGCGGACTCTTCGATATTGGTCTTTGCCATGTAAATGTCTCCAGAGCCATCGTGGATCAGGGTAATAGCGACAGTGTCCAGAGGAACAGGATAGCCATCCAGGTCGAGAACCGTGAATCGGACGGCGATCATATCCAAGGGCTCGTCTCGAGGAGATGGGAGCGGCATCATCTCGACAGCATATCCCAGCGGAACGGGCTCGGACTCTTCGCCATCATAGAGACGGTGCTGGACAGCAGTAATCAGGGTAGGAGGGGCGGGGGGGAAAATCTGGCGGCCGTTGGCCAAAAGCAGGCCGTCTTCAATCGAGAATTTCAGGGACTAGAGGAGTCAGTAATTCTCTGCTTTCGCCATCCTGGTATACAATGATGGATCGGGGGATTTCATCATGAATGGCTTGCGAGTAGAGTGGTGCGCCAAGAGCGCCGGGCTGCCATGATGGTTATCCACTTACCAGCGAGGTTTCATCGCCACTCTGGATAGCAAAGGGACATTCGTTGCAGAGAAGATCAACTTGCTGCTGCTGAGCGGCCTGGGCCTCCAGAGGATGCAGGCGTGAGATATCGCCCGGAAAACCGACAGAATCAGCGTCGATTTCGGGGACGACAAGCAACGCCCGAGCGCCGCCGAGAGCAAGGGCGCCCCCAACGAGAAGCGAACGAAGGGTCATGACGACGGGGGGGCAAATCTAGGGAAAGTACATCAGATGGGGGGAGGGGATAAGGAGAGACACGGGTTGGAGATTGACAAAATATGAAAATATGATAGAGGAGTTCGTGGGAGATTGGTATTATTATTCAAGAGGACGGATGAAGAAGAGGAAGAAGTGGAACGATCTTAGCCTGGGCTTGGATGGAGGAGGTTACGTTGTCATGCTGGAGAGAGGGGCGTGGGACTCGCGGACGAATACCTGGTACGAGTATTACCACCGCCTGCGCTCGGAATTCAATGGGATTCCCGGTGGTGGTGCGCCCGAATGGCTGGTGACGTAACCCGTATTGCCAAAGTAATCTCGAACCACTCGGCAGATGATGACGGTATCAATACATCCCGTTGTGGCTTTAGCGCTGTTACTTCGCCCCGCCCAGAAGGATTCTACCCACCCCCCAGCAACATCAAACAAAGCATTCCTCAGCCTTTTTAGGCATCTCCATTACAAGCGTTACGAGTCGTTCATATTGCTCCTTTCAAAGACCAATTCGGAGGATTGTCCCTCATTATCAGACCATCCGATACAGCTATAGATCCGGTCCTTCCAATATCACCGCAACGATGACTGGCACTTTTAACCTAGTCAAATAGTGGTTTCGTATAGGTCAAAAACATCCAAAGATAGTTACAACAATCAAACTCCTCCGTCGAAATCTCTTTATCTGCGGAAAAATCTGAGCGCTTTACCGCAGTATCTCAAATTGATCTCTTAGTCTCTGTGGCTTGAGGAACCATTGGAGGAAAGTTAGCGCCCGGGATGGAGTCCGTTGGTTCAAGGTTATGGGGATGAGATCCAAATTTAGGAGGTATCAAAAACCAAAAGCCTGATTGATCAGCCTGATCATGTGCAGGGGAACGAAAAAAATCAATCTGACCTTCTACCATGAACATACTGATTATTGTGATGGCCGTGGCTAGTTTTCCCTAAACCATGGTCACTCCTAGTAGTATTCCGCTCCCTGGTAAAGCTGGTCCCTGCCTGTGACCAACATGAAACTCTCCGTCACTCGAAATTATATACACATCCATGCGCGGAGTCCCTCCAATACACAGTAATGTAGCGTAGCTCCTCGTTGGCCCAGGCCAACAGGCATCCATCTTTTTATTATTATTCAGTCGCCGAAGACTGCCTGCTGCCTTTTGAGATTCTGCTACCGAATTATATATTTCATGCCCTTACTTTCATGTCAGTAAATAGCCCTGCTGCCTCCTCTTGAAGCAAGCTTCGGGGGAACGCAGAATTGTTTCTCATGAGATTGTATCTATCAAATCTACCGTATTGCCTAGTAGAGAAGGCTACTTCCTTCAGAACCAACTTGTCATCACCCATGGTGTTAGGATAGTATAACAAATCCTCCGATCTAATTGGTGGCCTGCGCTGGTGAATGCCTGAGGCAACCTTGAATCTGCGACGTCACAGTTTTTTTCCCCCCATTCAAGTGCCCATGGTGTCGAGCCCACCCAATCTCCACCACTTGATTCAACCAACCGCGGGTGATAAGTCCTCTCGGTGAAAGACAGGAATTTAGCTCGACGTATTTTCGAGGAACCCTCTCATCATCCTTGGGGCATTTACTGCCTGATCGCAGCATCGATACCAAGTCCACTCGCACGGTCCGCAATGGCGTGTCCCATCACCATCACCAAATTCATCGGCACCTTCTCCCTTGGCTTATTAACGGTATGTCTATAAACTCATGGCTGTTCGACCCTTCTCCCCCAGTGCTTCCCTACGGAAGGGAGAATAATTCCTATCCACCATCACTTCCTGCCTATCAACTTGCGACGACTAACATGACCTTTCTCATCGCAGGGCCACTCATTCTCCACCGCAACCGTCACCATCCCCTACCTCACCCTCCTTCCCACCGCCGATAAGGCATCCAGAGCACTCAGTAATCTGAAACGCCTTAATCGCAAACATGCCTTGCGCCTAGCCAACGTCGCCGACACCTGCGTTCTCTTCGCGTACAGCGTCTCCCCGAGGCACCGAAAACACCCCTACCTGATTTGGATGTGCGTGATGTCTACCGTTGCCTCCTACGGTGTGGACTACTGGTTTCACCGAGAGATCGGTTTCACCGCCTGGGTTCGGAGTGTGCTTGAAGATACCGGCTGTACCGCCATCTGCGGCGGCAGCCATACCGGCCCCCAGAAATCCCCGAAGAAGGAGGACGACATTGTGGTGGTCGAGCCGGAGGAAGACTTCAACGGTGAGAGTGTTAAAAACGCCATGAGGGGCGAACGGAATCTGCAACTGGCGCGGATGGTCTTTTCTGGCCTTGGGTTTGCGATGGGAATTGTCGGATTGTGGGGCGATAGGAAGTAGGAGGTCTGTTTATTGATGGACCGATTGCTTGATGGGCGTCGCGAGCGATACCCGCGTACCGTTTGTTGAATGTGTGCCGGGTTTGCCGTGTCTTTTCACTGTCTGCGGTTTTGTTCCGCAAACTGCGCGGGGAAAGATCCGCCGCGAAGGATCGGTTTTCCCCACACCGTACTCTTAACGTTTACTCTCTTCTCTTGTCTATTTTACTGGTGTCGAATTGTTTAGCTGTATTTATTATTCGGGTTATCTTCTGGGATTTTATGGGACTGGGCTGTATAAGGAAACATCGCCAATAGGAGTAATAGAAGTTTTTGTTTTATCTATTTGCGATCTCCAATATGGGAGGTATCTTCCCTTCGGTAGCTTAGACCTGTGTTCTTTTTTGAAGTTCCTGCTGTGCAGCCCCTCTCGACAATGGTTGGTTGGCTCCGCATCCCCCAGTGTGGGGGTGGGGGTGGGAGTGGCGCCAGACCCCATCACAACTACTAAGTTGATACTCCATGCTACCCCAAGAAACCTAGCACACATTGTAGGTACTGATAAATAACCTCTCCAACTTCCTCGCAAACCATGAGGACCAGTACCCTTATCCTATCGACATAACCACCCAAAATGCATCTCATATTCCTCCTCACCGCCCCTCTCTGTCTGCTCGTGGTGCGATACCTCTTCAACCTCCTCCACGTCACTTTCCGAACCCGCTCACTGAGTTCCGTCCCGGGGCCCTTTTGGACCCGATTCACAAAACTCTGGTTTTTCAAACGCGTCTGGGATGGCCATTTCGAGGAAGACAATATCCGCCTCCACGAGCGGTTTGGACCTGTCGTGCGCATCGCGCCGGACCACTACAGTATCACGACTACCGATCGAGCCGCAATGAAAGCCATCTACGGAACTGGGAGCAAGTTTGCCAAATCGGCTTGGTATGAAGGGTGGAAGCATCCCGATCCTGAGCGGTGGACTTTGTTCCCGGATCGGAATATGAAGAGGCATGGTATGACCCATTATTATTATTGTCATTAATTTTTTAGATGTGTCATATCTGTACTGCGGGAAGTGAAGCTGACACTAGAGTAACACAGCTGAAACAAGGAAGCGGTTCTCGAGTCTGTATTCGATGAGCTCGCTGGTCCATTATGAGGAGTTTGTGGATCTGTGTGCGGATGTTTTCTTCCAGAGATTGAGCGAGTTTGCAGAAACGGGCAAAACCTTTGATCTTGGCCGCTGGTTTCAATTCTATGCCTTTGATGTTATTGGGGAGATTACCTTTGGGCAGCGATTTGGTATGTTGCGAGGCAAAACCAACCACTTTTGGTATTGCGGTTTGGCTGACGACGATAGGATTCTTGGATAAGGGTGAGGATATCGATGGGACCATCCATGCTCTGGAGCAGGTAATGATCTATAGTACTATGATCGGCGTATATCCAGAATGGCACCCGCGGCTGTTTGGTCCTCTTGGCCGGTTCAGCTGGTCTGGGGCTGGAGGGAGGGCGTATATTATGCGATACGTGCAGGACAAGATCGCAAAGCATAACGAGAAACCGAAGCGGGCTTCGGAGCAGGAGAGGTTGCAAACGCAAAGCTTCCTGGAGAAGATGGTCCTTGCGCGGGACAAGGATCCTGAGAAAGTCACTGATTATCATCTCTTCATGATGGGTCAATCGAATGTTATTGCTGGGTCGGACACAACGGCAATCAGTCTCTCGTCGATCATCTACTATCTGCTGCATTACCCCGATGTCCTCAGGAAGCTGCGGGAGGAACTGGATGAGTTTATGTCGCAGGGTCGCTGCAGTGAGCGGGTAACTTTCAAGGAGAGCCAGGAGATGCCGTACTTCCAGGCGGTTATGAAGGAGGCGCTTCGCATGCACAGTGCCACCGGTCTGCCCCTCTGGAGAGTTGTTCCCTCAGGTGGTGTGGAGATTAGTGGCCGTTTCTTCCCAGAAGGAACGGTGGTCGGCTTAAACTCATGGGTGGCGCATTATGATGAGGACGTGTTCCCGGATGCGAGGACCTTCCGGCCGGAGAGATGGATGGACGAGATGGATTCGGAGAGACTGAAAATGATGAATGAGGTGTACATGCCGGTGAGTGCCACCCGCCGTCAGGCCTGCTTTGTGACTATATTGACTTGACGCAGTTCGGTCTGGGTTCTCGAACATGCATCGGGAAGCATATCTCTATTTTGGAAATGTCGAAACTGATTCCCCGAATCCTCCGTGAATTTGACTTCAGCACAAAAGAGCAGAAGTGGAATACGGAGAACCACTGGTTCGTCAAGCCGACCAACTTTGACGTGAACGTCCGGAAGCGGACGAGGCCCGTCTCGGCCTGAGCAATGGACAAACGGCTTCATGAATGTAGAGCTTTAATATTTATGTAGCAACTCCTAAACTCAAGCGTCGATATCGCATAATTAACCCATTTACATCCGTCATATCTGTATGGTCGTATCTTGATGGACCTTGCTCCTGCTCCAAGGGAGACGAGTCCTCCGTAGCATTCGCATTGTCCCTTTCGATCTTGTCGACAATGATCCGGGCCAAGTGCCAGAATTCTGGGGAGTAGCGGATGAAACCGAGTTTTTTCCAGATAGATTTCGGGTGGTCAGGGATAAGAGTGTCTTCGGGTTCGCGCCTGTGCCAGATACACCTCCAATTCTCGAGACCCGTCTTGATAGGCGAGAGCGTCGATTCAAATATCAGAGAGTTTTGGAGGTGGAATGTGAGAGAGTGCAAGGCTAGTCAACCAGATCAGACTCAAAGTCACTCTCGGAATGTGGAGAGCAGGCTCAAATACCTTGTACTGTTGTGAATAGATTCAAAGTGCCCATTTGGGAGTATTCATCGATCGAGAATTTCGATGGGTCGTTTTGACAGATATTCCTCACCACCGACACCACAGAAAGTTTCCTACTCCAAAAACAACTCTTCTCCCATGCCTTCATGATCGCGAAGCATTCGTCGGCTGAGGAGGCCTGAAAGCTTGCTTCTGGACACGCCATGTCCATCTTTAGCTCCGAGACCACCATTCTGGGCGGAGAGTTGTGGAAGATCGTAAGGGCGGCATCGAAGAGAAAAACGTATATTAATGTTCTGGAATCTGTCAGTAGGTCGGGGTCATTGTCTGTAGAAGAAAAGCTAGAGGCCAGACCGGATTAATCCCTCCTCGATTGTAAATTGTCGCCACCAGGCTTCCGAGGCACTTTCCATGCAGAGGGTTCGATGTGAAGCAGCCCCAAGCCCAATATCTCGCGCCAGCTGCCGTACCCATAATGTTAGGAGGTATCGGTTAATATAGGATAAGCCGAGAGCACATACCATTACCATTGTGGCATGCCGATATCTGCGGACGCGGCCCCGAGCTTCCAATGACCCCTCCCTTTTTTGGAGCGAGCAGATAAGATACGCTGTCTGGACGCATTCTAGGCGCTTTTTCTTCCTCTCAAGGTGAAACCCCAGGACGGTCGATCCCGATTGTCTGTGCGCTGTCTCCTCTTGGAAACTACTGTCATTAAAAGCCAGTTCCTCCACGCAGTCTAACCACACCCTGGCTGACCTGCCATCATCGGGATGTGGAGACAAACAGGCCCCAATGATGACCATCACACACAGCAACGCCGGCGGCGCCGCCTGAGGATCAAAGGATGCGCGATGCACAATGGGACCATTGGGGTACCATAATGCCCAGAAGTATCCCAGGAAGCGGGATATGTTGGCAGACGCAAAGAACAATTGGCAGGACTCCTGCACCGCAGCGGTCCAGTCGAGTTTGACAATGTCCGAGTCCTTTTTATGTGTAACAATTGCCTGGAAATGATGGATGATCTCGTAGGTGCGATGGGCGAGGGGGTCCATTTGCCCCAGGTTCAGGTGAATCAGAGACGGCTCAATGGTATTCGACAGTAAGCCGATGGAAGATTCGACTTGAAAGGACGGCAGATGAAGAGAGCGGTCAGACTCGTCCTTCAGAATCAGCTGCTGCCTCTCCTCAAACGTCTCGCGGTCTAGGAACGTGCGCATTCCACTGGCACTGGTAAAGTACGCAAGGTACTCGAGTCGCTCAGCAGAGATGATGCTGTCGGAAGTAAACCTGGTGGAGTAAAGCCAATCCAACGAGGCAAAATCGGAAGGGGAAGGGACATTGTTGAGGTCATTCGCGTGCAGATCGAAAATACTAGGAATATGGGGCGTATTTCCATCCCAGCTTGTATCATGAGAGCTATCGGGTTGACTTGATAACTCTGGTTGCGCTTTGCATGTTTTCTCGTGGCGTTTCAGGGCATCTCTGTGGTGGCCTTAGACGGAGCCCGGGATGAGGGGCACGATGAGAAGCCACATACCTCCGTGTGAATGACCGTCGACAAAGACTGCATTCATATGGGCGCTTGTTATCATCTGCAGGAAATGGGTTAACATCCTAAAAAACCCTGAAGTTTCCCTGTCTATACTGACGTGATTTGAGGTGTCTCCTCAGGTGTTCAGAGCGACTAAAGCGCGTCGAACAGATGGTACACTGCCATTGGCTGAGAGACATGACGCACCCTAGACAGGGAGGCTGCTTTGCATGCGAAGATATGGGTCGCACATGAGCGGCTAGAGCAGGGGATGCGACAGGTACAGGTAGGTACCTAGATTGGGCCTTGTGCATTCATGGCTGTGAAGAAAGTGTGCGTGCTGGTGGCGCTGGGGGAACTACTGGCCCGAGGTAACTCAGGGTGGGGATTTCCTCATTGGGAAACTCGGGAGTGAAGCCCTCCAGAATAACCGCTTCAGGTTGATGCCAGCGCCGACTTCCGCTACGCATGACGCACGGAACATTGATTAGATCGCTTTGCAAAGGCTCGAGGTCTCCGAGTCACTGCCAGCCTATTTCTGCAAGATTCTAGAATTTAGCAAAAGGAATATGAAGTAAATGGGTGTTTATTCTGAGGACTCGTCCGTCAGATAGGACACTCCACTCTTCACTAATTGTGGCCTCTGTGGGAAAGACCTCTTGATAGGACTGTCCAGTATTGAGCGCATGTTCTATGATATAGATGTCTCAAAATACAAGCAAGGATAATCAGATGTTGGTGGCGGATTGCTCACGATCATATCCTGCGCGATATCCTATCCCAATAGGAAACCGTTGAACCTGCTTGCCTCTCCTCTCAAAGCTCGGGTATCCGATTGGAAGCCGTGCATCTTTCAGATGGCAGTAGATTGGTATAGGTATCACTGATGATGTAAGGGGGTTGAAGTGACTGATAGGGACCACAAAGCTGCCGCTATCAAGCGGGATATAAGGCATGACGATCACTATTCACAGTATCCTGCCGAATTCTTCTCAAGTAAGGAAGTTGAAGTGACTGATAGGGACCACAAAGCTGCCGCTATCAAGCGGGATATAAGGCATGACGATCACTATTCACAGTATCCTGCCGAATTCTTCTCAAGTAAGGAAGTTGAAGTAACTGATAGGGACCACGAAGCTGCCGCTATCAAGCGGGATATAAGGCATGACGATCACTATGCACAGTATCCTGACGAATTCTTCTCAAGTAAGGAGAGACTCAACAATGGGAGGCGTGCAATGGCGTCATCCAGTAGAGATGGGCTTGGATGAGATAATGGAATACCTCTCAGCCCCCATTTAAATACGCTGGCACCGACAAGCACCTGTTTGTAAATCGGTGCAGATATTCCATTACAGAGATATCTTTCGTCACTGGCTGCTTCCATCGCACACACTATGCCTTCCCTCAGTTTGCCATTGAATCCGATCCCAGGAAGCCAATGGGCTTATGTGATACAGAACCAGGGTAGTGTACCTCCTAGACCCACGCTCTGGATACCACACAGTTTTACCAACACTCCCAGATGTCGAATCAAAGAGGGTTCCCGTTCCAAGGCCGGAGCCAGATGAAGTCTTGGTGGAGATTCATTTTTCTGGTGTCTGTTACTCAGACTACTGCCTGATGAAAGGTTGTGTTCGTGTCAGCTTACTTCCACAATTGAATTGCTCAACGTTCTAGGGACATTTGGCCTGCCACCTGGGCCGGGTAAAGTCGGTATGTGCTCATATAATGCTCCTCTTGGGAATCAATCTGACGTGATTCTAGGCGGCCACGAGGGCGCGGGTATTGTTGTTGCCGTTGGCGACGACGTTAAGAATCCTGATATTGGAGACAGGGTTGGGATACAGGTGAGAAAGCCCGCTTATTCTGATAGTTACTTACCTACCCTCGCTCACCATTGCTAGTGGATCAACGGATCCTGTGGAAATTGCGGGGTGTGCTGCGCCGGCGAACGGGCTTTCTGTCCCAAGGCCAGGTACTCGGGATACACCATCGCAGGGACCTTCCAGCAGTATGCGATCTGCAAAGCGGCGCACGCAGTGAAAATCCCAGAGCAAGTCCCTCTCGAGATTGCTGCACCTGTAAGCCGTCCAAGTTCTACATGGATAGACAGTGTCTAACCTAACCCGGTCAGTTTCTCTGTGCTGGGGTTACCTCTTACAACGCGGTGAAAAACAGCAATGTCCAGCGAGACCAAGTTCTGGGTGAGCTTACTGCGTTCGGGATGCAAGCGATAGCTACGTGCGTACTAAGATAACTTTAGCAATCGTCGGTGCAGGCGGAGGTCTGGGCACTTTTGCTTGCCAGTTTGCGAAAGCATTTGGATATCGAGTCCTTGCCATATCTTCTGGGAAGTCGAAGAGGAAGATGTGCATGGAAACACTAGGGGCAGACTACTTCGTGGACTACTCGACTTCGCCGAACTTGGTTGAGGAGGTAGTATCTTTGACTGGTGGAGGACCTCACGCGGCAGTCGTGCTCGCAACGAAAACGGAGGCATATGACCAGGCGATCCAGGTAGGCGGTCACTTTTGATTCTCATGTTGTCAACGGGACCGGTGAATAACACTATGCTGTTAGTATGTCCGGCCAGGGGGCACTATCGTTGTCGCCGGGATACCTTCAGGAGATTTAAAAGCCAACTTCTTCTCTCTGGTGACGCGAAGAATCATGATAAAAGGGTCCTTCGTGGGGACTAAGGAGGAAACAGAGGAAGCGCTTGAGCTTTGGCACTGTGCTAATATTTGCGTCCAATCCAAAGTGTATAATTTCTCAGAGCTCCCGGATATCTATGCGTCAATGGAGAAAGGTATGTTTTGTATCTATGAAGGGCCCTGAGCAGCCGTGACGTGTTTTTAGGTGAACTTCAAGGACGCGCTGTTCTTCAGATGCCCGAGAAGCATCCATGGCTCCACAGAATGCCCAATACACTTGCCCGGCCTACATTCCAGCCGGGCCAGTATACCATCGGTTCACGTCTCGCCTACCGCCTGGAAGAAATCGGGGCGTCGCACTTTTTCGCTATACCAGGTGGGATTGGAACTACCTATCTGCCCTGGAAGAGAGTCCAAGTTGACCGTGGAACCAGGGGATTACAACATGTCTCTTCTAGACCAGGTTCTTGAGAACAAAGCGCTCAATTTAGTAGGCAGCTGCAATGAACTTAACGCCGGTTACGCGGCGGACGGCTATGCACGCTCCTCACCGTCCGGGGTGGCGGTCGTGATGGTGACATTCATGGTAGGAGGCGTATCGCTCCTAAACGCGATTGCAGGCGCATACTCGGAGCGACTGAAAGTCATCGTGGTTTCGGGCTGTCCTGGGGCGAAACTTCTCAGTCACCCTCTCGTTCACCACTCCATCGGCACCAGCGATCGGGATCAGACCTTGAGGATGTTCAATGAGGTCACTGCTGCCTCTGTTCGCCTCGATCCGCAAGGCGACCCGGCTGCTATGCTTGATAAAACTATCAGCAAATGTCTGCAAAGCTCACTGCCCGTGTACATTGAGATCCCTACGGACATGGCCTGTCTTCCCTGTGAAGCTCCTGAACCACTATCTGTCACGGAGACTCCATCGGATCCAAATCTTCTCTGTGGGGCACTTGAGGCGTTTGCAACGTCCTGGAAGCGCGCAAGAAGGCCCATCATAATAGTGGGTGCTTTTGTAAGAAACCTCCCCTCAGAATTGCTGCTTGCTTTCATCGAGTGTCTTGGTTGCGCAGTGTATTGCCAGCCCGATAGCAAGTCTCTTGTCTCCGAGAACCACCCACAGTTTGCGGGCGTATTCTGGGGAGATGTAGGTTCTCCGGAGTGCGACAGCGCGGTGCAGCAGTCAGATTTGTGGGTGGTTGTTGGTGGACGTTGGTCCAATCTTCACACTCTTGGCCAAATTCACCTTGGCCGTGAATCAAATCGAATGATTGACATCCAAAATGGGCACATCAAAGTGCTAAAGGCGCAAGTCAGTGGAGTCTCACTGCATGAGATGCTCGGTGGGCTGATCGAATCTGGTCTTCCTCGCAATGAAACAACACGGCCTTCGACTAAGAAGACGACTGACAATGCAAATGAAGCATCTGCGTGGAAAGAAAACCGACTCATATCAACCAAAGACATTGTTCACGGAGTCCAGAGCATCATCAAGGCAAATGACACTCTTCTTGCAGAAACGGGGGACACCTGGTTTCAAGCGCAGCTAATCAACCTACCAGCAGGGGTGGCTTTTCAAATGCAAATCGTCTATGCATCGATAGGATGGAGCCTCCCTGCTACACTTGGATGCCAGCTTGCTCGTCCAAGTGGGCGAGCGGTGCTACTAATCGGCGATGGAAGCTTTCAAATGACTGCCCAAGAGGTGAGCATCATGATCAAGATGGGGATCAATCCGATTATCATCGTTTTCAACAATCTAGGCTACGCAATAGAGGTGGGCTCTATATACCTTCCGGTTTCCAAATCGCTCCACACATTTAACTAAATATAATAGGGCGCAATTCACGATGGACCATATAACTACATCCCTAACTGGAATTATGCAGCCCTGGTGAAGTCCATGTGTACCGCCGCCCACTACCTCGACCAACAAAGCCCATATGCCAAACAGCAGCCCAGCTCAAGCCCCCCTTTGATAGCAATGCAGATCAAAACAACCCACGAACTTTCCTCGGCGCTGGCCCAGGTAGAGCAAGAGCCAAACAAGCTGGCGCTCCTTGAATGTTGCCTTCATCCTAAGGACCTGAGCCCGATGATGTATCGGCTTAGTGCTGGGATGGCCAAGGCTAACGAAACGAGTTATGAGCCTACGGAGGCCAATGGTTATTCATAGCTTATTTAGGGTTGGTCAAGAGGACTGTAGAAGATGAGATATATGGAGAATGGTTGACAAGTACCCTATAATTTCAATGTTGGATGCCTGTGAAATGAATCCATCTAGATTTATTGTGTGTCTAGAGGAAGCGTCACTTCCGGCTGCAACCTACGAGGCCGAAGCCCTTGCCCGGGCGTTCACCCTCCACGTAAATTGACTTAACTTGAGATAAATGACTCGTCCGAATAAGCTGCAGATACACTGGAGCACTGCATCAATGCGTTGCTTGGTAGCCAAAGACATTTCACTTCCGCAGAAATGTATGAGAGCTTGCTTACTTGCAACTCTACCTTGGCAGGAAAAAAGAAAAAAAAGCCCTCACAGCCTGATTAATCTACACAAGCGCACTAAAACCCGAATATAATATTTGATCGACATTACAGGAGCGATTAAGTAATAGTGTGGAGGGTCTGAAGGAATAAACTAGAGTGGCTGACTGTCTATCAGGTTAGGTAGTTAGATTAGACAAGGCTTTTATCACCAAGTCAGTTATGACTGGCTCTAGGTTGCTGATGATAATATTTGGCAAAGGTTTCTTTCCAAGGCCCTGGTCAGCAGCTTGGAGGCATGCATGGGGGTTGGTGTCTAGGTGAGCGACCACATTGGGCAGTAGATAGATGATTGGTAAAAATGCACTCTGGAATAGATTGGTACGATGGAAGGAGATTTTGAGAGTCAATATCAGTGACAATTGACGAATTCCCGAGGAAACACTTGCCTTTTATGTCTGCCGAAGATTGAGAGATAGATATATATCCTCCTTCTCTCGGCCCCATCTTCCTCTTACTACTAAAATACTACAGGATGCACTAAGGTAGCCTGGACCCATGGGACGTGATATGGATAGCACTATGCTGCGGGGCGCGCAAATGGAGGGCTCGATTATGTGGTATTCTGCCGTAGTTAGTTCGTCCAACAGCTCTAACAACCTCGATAACACGTCGATTCTATAGGCTTGTCTCCAAACTGCATGGTCGCTCACCTAATAGTTGTAGAGTAGTACTGACGAGTTGATCTAGCAAAAGTATACTCTGCAATGACACATAACATTAGTCGCGAAGGATTGAAGGAAACTAAATACGTGGTAGAGAATGAGCATCCTTATAGTAGCCTAACCTATCAATCAGTCACCTGGCTGCCGCTGCGGTCGTAGCTCATACCTAGTTATGACCGCGTCGCTTAATATGTCAACCAGTATCAGGATATGAATATCTGATTCTTCTGATCTAGGAAACAATAAAGATTAAATATAAGATAAAATGGCTAATAACTGATCATAGCATGCTAACCGAAGAATTAGCTAAATGTCTCTGTTCCTAAGAGTGAGCGTCGATAGTGATGACGAGCTCTATAGATATTGTTTGCTAGGGGGTTACATCTACATGCAGCATATTGCTGCGGAAAGCCTGAGGAATCAAAATAAGAGTGCTGACACCTTACTAGCCTTAGTCTCAGTAATTAAAATCCATAACATGTGTTATATATGCTTCAAAACCTCTCCAAAATTACCCTTAACCCTATGCTTTGGGTTATTTTTCCTTAGATAATGAATAAACAGAATCAAGTACCACATGCCGCTTTGCATTTGGCGTATTTATCTTCCACTGCATCTATGCATGAAATGTAGCGGTCCGAACATGCGTCAGAATCACCACAAGCCTCAGCCTCAGCGTTACAGGCCATATTTCCGCAATGTAACTCATTCAGACAGTCACAGTTGCAAGCAGACACTAATCCTGAGCACTGTGGTGCCCCCTCACAAGGCGTTACAGTTGGCTTGGTTTCTGAAGCTGTTGACGCTGCTGGTGTTGGTTCTGTGGAGGAAGGTTCTTTCTTACAATTACTCTCACACTCATTCTGTTGAGACTTGGAGGAGCCGATGCAGAAGTCTTTGTCTACCTCGTTTGGCCTTGTCATGACGCACTGGAAACTGCGCATCAATGAGTCATGGAAACAGGTTTCAGTGCAGGCAGCAATCTCGCTTTCTTCAGAGGGTGGGCAGTCAGCCTCACACTCATTCTGTTGTGAGTTCACGGCATTAATGCAGAGGTCTCTGTCTGCCTTAATTGGCATTGTCATGATACACCGGAAGCTACCCATCAATGATGTTTGGAAACAGGCACTATTGCATTTTTCGGAAGCGCTTTCGGCGGGAGGTGGACATGGGCTGTCACATCCTTTGAAAATGCAATCGCCAATTGCAGAATCGCAGCCCTGTAGGCAGTTGTTCCAGAAGATGCTTGCCTTCCGTCTGTTCCCTAATCTTCTTGCCACATCCCTACAGAGGGTCTGACATTGGTCGCTTTGTTTGACACAATTCTCAAAGCAGGTTTGGGCAGAGCATTGATCAGCCTGTGCTTCAACACTAGGCATCATCACCATAGCGCAAATAACTATGAGTATTGATCTGATGTTATGATGCATTCTGTTTTTGGATGATCGGTAGAAGATGTTGCTTTATTTTTTTCTTCTTCTCCCCTTTTAAGAGGATTTATCAGTTGCCCCAATGATGGTTTTGTGTAGTGCTGTTGAGTAATGCTTTTGTTTAATGGCCTTTGGTGGTAATTATCATCTGCAGTGGTTTTGAGTGGTGTGCCTGATAGGGCTTTGTTTTGAAAATAATTTTCCAGGTACTTTTGAATATGTTGTTGAGTGCAGTTGGAACGAAATTTGGTATATATTTCCAAACAAAGTGCCGAGGAATGCTTTCCAGCAGTGATATAAAGTAATACTTTGTATTATAAATGACCTCTAGACGGAATGCATTTACTAAATGCCCGAGGAAGCGCGGTATTTAAGTAGCGAGCTAGTCGCTCAACACCGATCCCTTCTTGATAGGTCTTGGGGCCTGAAGCTGGCTGGAACTTGGTCTTGATGTCATCCCCCAAAAGCTGAAATCACGAGTCCCAGAAAAGATCTCAACCCTCGCTGGTGTCCCTCTGGAAGCTCTCTAAAACACACAGCCGAAACCAACTCTAGCAAATCTAGATGCCACAGCCCCCTTTCTCGTTTGGCAAGATTTGGTTTAGTCAAGGTAAGAATCCAAGCGCAAAGGTACCATGGGAGCTAATACGCGCGAGCCATGAACATTTCCTATTGTCTTGGGCAGTGATGAGCAAGTCCAAATCGGGTGCGCGCCGGGTCGATTGACTCGCCACCCAATAGTTGGTTCGGGGTGATCCATCTGACTCTCACCCAAACTTGAACCCGACCTCAATCAATCCACTTATTGTTATTAGCCCGTGACTTGCGAGTTGAGGTGGATTTGATTTGCCTTGGCAAATTAACTCAAAACTCAATCTCAAACTTTATCTCGATCTTGCGAGAGGGGATCGCGGTACGATTATGGTACATTGCATGGCCCTATCGCCTGTTAGCATATAGAAAATCGGAATATAAGGTAATCGTGACTATCAATCGCTATAGTCAGACAATAGTGACCAAATGTCAAGTACGAACCTGGCTTCCCAACTTTAAATGAAAGAAATTCTCTTCTCACACAAAGCCTCGCAGGGAATGACTGTCAAAAGAGCTACCTAGAGCTCTTGATAAGTGAAAAATTTCCACAAGATTGTATCCTTTGAATGCTTAGTAAATGATCATTGAAGGATTTCCGAAAGTTCAATGGCGCAGGGAGTGCTGTCATGCTGTCAGCAACACAGTCCCTGGGTACTGCTTCCCGCGGAGCTAAGATTGCCGAGCCTATCATTGGAGTCTATCCTGCCGCTTGAACGGACAGATCAAATGATAACGTCATAAAAGAGGCTTGGCTTTTATTAATATACTCGATTCCTACACTAATCAAAGCATTATTTTAAATACTTAATTGAGGAAGCAATTTTTAATGTGGTGAATGTTTGGTGTCCAGTTATGTTAATGTAATCCACAGTTGGGGGGTTCATGGACAAGATGTCCGCTTTTGCTATAACTTCCAACAATCACTCTTCAACACGTCATTATTCCATCATCACTTTTTAAAATGCCTTTATCTCGGGAGAACCAAATGCAGGTGGCTATACATGCGTATAAAATAACTAGCTAAATCTGCTACCACTACGGGTTCATGGATCAAGTTTCTGAAAATTTTCCGCACACAAGCTCTATCACGGTAGTATGATATAACTTATTTATCCTGATTTTACAAAATGCTCTAGACCGTTCAGTTAAACCTTATTATTTTAATGTAAGCTTTATTTCCAAGAACAAAGTTGCCAAGGGGCTGAAAATTAATACAAGGTTCAATGATAGGCTCCTCAAAGGTCTGAAATCTTGAACATCACAACAGCAACGACAGCTGGAGCCTAGACTACATATGAAGGACTGGGTCAGCCATTTAACCACAGTTAACTGGCCTTACCTGAGACTATCATTTACAAGTATATCTATCATGTAGCATCAAATTATGCTTATTTCCTGTGGTATTGTTCTTCCTGGTCAAGTATTATAGTTTGCCCCCCGTGTTTTGGTTCTATGGTATGCTAGCTTTCTGTGGATATAAGGCTCAAGTCACTTGAAGAGTTGACATGTAAACTCTGTTGAGATTAACTTCACATGAATTATTTGTGGAAAAAATATCCGCGGATAGAAATGACACCTTCATTTGTTTCAAGATGCCACATATAGGTGTGAATAATTTTAACAAAAAGGAAATATTCAGTCCCTCTTATGGCCAGCAGGAGGGTATCCTACGCTCTAATACCATTGTGCCTGGAAATAAGCTGATGAAAGATACTGCTGAGTGAGATTGACTTGGTTCAGACTTCCTAAGAAGAGCCTTTCTGAAAATATCATGTACTAATTTCTGCATCCAGAATCCACCAAGCATCGCGTGACTCTTGTAGTTGTCTAGGGAAAGGTTAGATTTAGATGATGTCATGCTATAGTTAATTATAATCTAGACCCACAGGTAGATCATTTCGGTACAATCTATGAAGGAATTAACTGCATACGCAGATATTTCACTGTAGCAGCAGCTGAAGTACGAGATTGAATAGAAGGCAAATTTTACGTGTCTTTGCCATACCAGTCCTTAAAAGCTGTACTTTAATATTGAAATTACCCCGGCATATAATTTATAACTACTTTTCAGTGTGGAACAATCTTCAGTAATGTCAACTCAGTATAAGACCATTCCGGCACACCCCAACAGCATGAAACAAAAGGAAACAAAAAAAGCTCATTTAACACAGCTGAGAACTCAAGTAGGCGATGATAAACTGAGAACAATTGATCCGGGACAGAGAAATCTCGAGCCTGAAGCTAGCAAAGAATATTAGGAATTGTTGATTTCCAGGATATGAATGACGAGTTAATATCCTCGTCTGTCTATTACTATGTAACAGACGCCCTAGATCCCTTGGGTTTATAGATAGGCTTTGCTGGAGGGATCCCTCGCCATGAAAAGGAGAATGTCGTCCGGTTTGCTGCTTTCACAAGCCGTTATCCGACATCTGACCAAGCTCTTTATGCAGCTTGGATGCTTGAAAAGGCTGAATAAGAATGGAATAAGCTTGAGCTTGGTTTAAAACTTGCATGGGTGGACGACGTTGATGACGCAGCGTTTGTGCTGGCTCGACACTTGCCAGGGCATTCTTCCCAAATGGCAAAGAGCTTAGCACTGTCTATGTCTACAAGAAAGCATTCGAACCAGGAAAAATTAACTATATGAAAAATGTCCTCATTCATGAATTGGGCCAAGTGTTTGGGGTGCGACAGGAGCATGCCCCTGAGTTGGAGGGTGATTCTATGCATATGTGTTCTTGGCTTCAATGCGTTAGCTGCCCGAAACACCACCCAATAAAATTATCAGCCCCAGGATTTATATACATTTTCATGGTGAAGGTATGCCTCTGAGCTTAAGCCAAGTGGTTACTTGTTCTTGATGGCCATTCTAGGTAGTCATCAAACTGCAGAGTTTGATACCGTTGGTATATTCAACACAGCCCATCATTTCTTGTATCATAGCGGAGCCAGAAAGTACACAGTAGTTGGGTTCGACGCCCAGAAAGCTGAGATAGACGGGCTATTGTGACTTAGGCAGGTGGAGAATGGCCCGTATCCAAAATCTTCTTTCTCTGACACCCCAGATGACCGTTGTAGGCTCCCGAGGATCCCCGGACTTGGATAGGTTTGCTTCACCCTTCGGATTCAGGTTCAGTGATGGTGACGAATGACGGCTGCGTACGGCCTATATCGCGTAGCCTTAAGTGATATTATCCAAGACTAGCTTTTCATAAGAGTTCCCAATTGGTTTAGTCAGTTCGCGCAGTTTTTAAGTGGGGTACATTAAAGTCCAGTAGAAAGTATAGCTTAAGCTATAATTATATTATTTTTACTATTTTACAATTAACTGAAAATAGAGGAATTTCAATACAGAGCTAGTTAGACAGGATGGATGACGAAGTAGGCTGATGCAAATGGACATAAATAGCTCTACCCCGCAGACAGAGTGGGGGTGCACTACACTTAGGCTTAGGTACCATACTCTCTTCGGTATAAGACTTCGGTTGATTCGAACAAGGGTCATTTTCCATTATATCTAGATTTTAGGAGGGCTGACGGGTTCTCTTCCCTATTCAACTTGGTATGTTAAGTTACCGCCTCCTGCCACAGAGGCAGACGGGATTAAAAGGAGGACTGAACAAGGCACGAGCAAAGTTGTCTAGATACCGCACGCAACCTTTAACCAAAGTTGGTCTCGATTCTCGCACTATCAGGTATCCTTTGAGCTATTTCTAGACACAAAACTTCTTATCCGCTGGATCTGCTAGTAGCTCTTGACCCCAGCAAGCTGCAGTAGACGATCCGAAAGAATCGGTTTCGCCAGCGGCTCTTTCCTGTCCAGCGGATCGAGTTGACCGTTCCTCACGGGCGCTCCCTGTCGATGAATATTGCAGTGATGCCAGTGGGTTGTCCCGCTCCACTCTTTGAACAGCTGCGCCTTTAACTCCAGGTCCTCCTTTGTGGCAAACTTGGCCGGAGTCATGCAGATATACTGAATGGACCGGATAGTCTGGCTTTCTGCATCGGGGAAACAAGCGTAGTGCATGGTCCGACTGTCCCAGACGACAAAGTCCCCAGGCTCCAGACAGACCTTGATCAGTTCGCACCCGCGGTCCTCAAACCACTTGACATCATCCTCGGTGAAAACGAACAGGTCCTTCGGGCGGTCCGCGTCGCCTTCTTGCTGGCGGTTTTCTTGGAAAAACGTATCGTAGAGCTGGCTCGAGCCTTTCATCAGCAGGAGGCCGCCGTCCTTCGGACCGTTCGGGGCAAAGTTCATCAAGCCCTGCACACATTGTAAGCCGCGGCGAAGGGGATGTTGGTCAGAGTGCGGCCAGGGCTTCCAGTCCGTGCCACGGAGGCGCGGTGGGGTCACATTAAAGCCGTCAAAGGATACCAACAGCTCGCCGGTTCCCCAGATATCAGCAAAGACCTTCTGGACGGCCGGTTCCCTGGGAAAACGTGAGTGGGGAATTATCATGTAAGGATTATGGGGAGAGCATACAATGGGCCTTCCCACATGAATCTTTCGTGTGTAGCAGAGTATGCAAGGTACATGCCGCCTTGGAAGGTGACGGGCAAGTGATCGCTGTCCCAGGTAGCCTCGTCGTTTTCGTCGAATCCAAGGCCAAAGGACTTTAACCACTGGAGTTGCTGTTGTCGGTAGTATTCTGCCTTTTCCGGGCCAATGACACCTTTGATGATTGCGTAGCCATTGCGGAAGAAGTCATCTCGCCAATCGCCATACGAGGTGCCATCGTGGACCAAGAGGCTGGAGTGGGTTTCTTTCACCTGGAAGTTCATCCTGATGCCAAATACGAGGGTTCTGAATGGATTATGCGTATCGGTTCGTTTGGTTGGATGGGAGAAGCTGGGGCTCTTCAGTCCCCAAGTTCCTTTCTTTCGCGTACCTATTCAGGCATTCGGGATGTTAAGAAGCAAGTCCTGGCCAGTCCGTGGTTTGGGATTCATGGTCCGGCTCGGAGACCGGAAAACACACCTGCCTACTACTAGTAAATCACAGGAAAACGGAAAGGAAACAGATAATCATTTCCTATTGGCTCAGAGCACACGGATAGGAATTATGTGGAGCGCTTCGGTTCGGGTTCTCTGGTCTGTTTTTTCAACTCCGTATCTCCCCCCACACCAGGACACACGGTCGGTAAATGCGGCGAACCTTATGTCTGGTCCATCGTCCATGCGTTTGAAGGGGATACTGGTAAGCCACCGTCGCCAGTGTGTTTGTGGCGTATTTTGTTCTATCACGGCATCACTAGTACTGATGGAGGCTGGCCAATATTACCCAAGATTCCAGAGGCCCATATTTGATTCTACCGGAGCATCAAAAAAAACTACTCCAATCCCAGATATCTAGATCCGCGGGGCCTAAAGTAGTACCTCTTTCTGGGCACTCGGATTCTTCGATGGGTGAAACGACCGGGATTTGAGGCAGCGGCCCCGAAGCGGCCTGGCGATCACCAGCGTCTTCTTGGGTAGTCATTCTCACCGCATGCCGCACTTGCATTGAATTTTGGTAATTAAAATGACTCTCAATCGTGGAGTACCAGTCTGACCATCCTATGTATCGTTTAGCGTTCAAACCACCCACTCCGATTGCGGTCCGATGGCGTACCATTCGAAAAGAGGGGGTTTCGGCCAACCCTCTGGTAAAGCTTCTGAGCATACTTGCATGCTACATTCAGATTCTATCTACAGTTAGAGAAGACGGTGAATGAAATGGCGAGGACTTTTACACACCGCCATGTCAACGGCTTGGAAACTGGAGGAAGGGCCCAAACCGAGAGTACCACAACAGCGTAAGAGACGTGAGAGATTGGGATCAGTCTGTTGTTGATGTCATGTTCATCGATGGCGTGAAAGATTTTGATTATTTCAAGTGCAGAATGATAGCAGCATGACTGGCTGGCGAGTAGTTGCTGACATTGTCGAGACCCTAGTTGATAGCGTTGTGTCTTCGTCTTTCATGTGCTCGTGGAACGCCTCAGAGAGGAGATGCCCCCCCTTACACACGATCAACCCCCCATCCGCGGGGCCGCTGGGGAGCAGGTTGACAAGGCCCTGCAAACAGCGAAATCCGTGGGTGTTCGGGTTCTGATCCTGATGGGGCCAGGGCTTGTTCGGTGGAATGTCATCTCGACCCGGAAAGGTGAAGTTCAGGCATTGCAAAGAATGTCAAGAATAGGTAGGTCCATGTCAAGCCTTGAAGTTGTTTAGCTTAAGCATACCGTAATTGGAAAAGAGAGGCTGCTAGTACCCGTGGTGGTTGGATTTGGGACGACTTCTGACGGCACGTAGTGATTCTGCGGACAGTGAAGAAAGGAATTTCACCCATCGCGCCCGGTTGAATGGGTTCGTGGCATCCACTGGGGCTAGTGAAATAACCCCATTCATGTCGCAGGGCTGTTCGGTCTCTGGAACGCGCTCCAGGGCCTCAGCTGGATATCGTAGCCCTTCTAGCACCTCTGTATCCGTCTGACTCTCTGTCCCCGGGAGGCCAGCCGGAGCCCGGTCATGAAATGCCTAGATTAGACAGGTTAGCTAAATCTAACTCATCATCCGCAGATGGGTAGAGGAGACATTACAGAACTCCTGTGTAGCTGAAGCCCATTGCTTGATGAGCTTTCGCTGCTGGCGCAACTCATATTCTTCATCGTCTTCCGGGATGGCGGCGGCAGTACGTGAACGCGACACCCAATTCTCCTACTCCGGTCTCTTAGCACCTTGTTGCACCTCTGGACACGTGTGATGTAGCTGGTCAATCATACTTGGATAAAGAGTAGCCATCCCTTGGCCTGTTGTTTGATCTGATCAATTCATAGATTGGCCTCGGGATGGGGTCTGATGCACCGGGGTATGCCAGCCGGCCAATGCCGCCCACGGATCTTGATAAGGTAGCTGCATCTTCTAAAAAGGCCATTAGCACCGGCGAGGAGACAGATCTCAACGTGATGTTTCAACATATCAGAGTGGTAGGTGGCTATGACCTTGGGACAAGCTCTCGAAGCTTTCCGATAATTCACCCAACAATTCACTCTGCTAAAATACACTGGCTGACAGGCTCTTTGAGGGCATTGGCATATTAAACTATCTGAACAAGCCAGAAGTAAGCGTGCGCTTCAACGCCGTTCGTAATCAGGTGATTGCTGATTGGACATTTCTCGCAGTTATGGTGTCTTTGAGACCGGGTAAATAGCCTTCTGTCAATGGATTTGAAATCAAGAAGAGGGTTATTCTGTCCAAGCCACCTACGGGACTATAGATATGAGTGGGATTGAGCCAGAGTGAGTCACTTCTGCTGGGGTTGGCTCTTTATCATGGCATTTTAAGGTAGTGAATATGAGCGAGTCCTGTATGGGAAAAGGGCGGCAGAAATCCCGGGGCTTACCAAGAAGGTGCGTCTTTCTTGGGAAACCTTTCAGTACGACCAAGCATTACTGAAGTCAATATATGGAGCATTGCGAAGTGAATGCAACCGAGGGCAGCCGGCCAGAAAAGAAGTCGTAGGCCCCAGGTTTACATGTGCATTTCACGAGGAAAAGTTTGTTGGGGTTGCTATGTATAGCTTTAATTATAAATGAAACTGTCTACTAGGTTGATTCACACAAACACTACCTTGCACTATCCTTTGAACTGTTGCCAAACACCTCCGGAAGCTTCTCTGCTGATTTACCCATTTGAAGAACACAGCATCCAGCAACGTTGAACTTGACCTTTGAACAAACGGTGAAGATGCAAAAACCGCGATTGGAATTAACAATATGTAGAACGGTCAATATCCTGCGCAATTTTAGATCTTGACCGTAGCACGTTTTTGTGCAAGCCACTCCTTTGCCCCGGGATAGGAATAATTGAAGTCAGCAAATTCATCGGGGTTCCTAGATTGATATCTCTGAAGTTAGAGATCTATCTCATAGAACACGCCCAAATTACTCACATCTTAATCTCAACCTTATCCTCGTCCGTTGCTGGCCTTGCCTGCTGACGAGAATATTTCTGGATTAGCGTTGCACGCTCGTACCGGGTTTCGAAGACCATGGCCAGCCGGTCATGGACATCCGCTGCGGACGGACGCCTCTTGATATCTTCAAAAAAGGCCCCCAGAGCCTCCTTCAATATTCCAGTGTGTTAGATAAATCAAGATTAAGGTCCATGATTGATGGAGATCCCGTACTGCATCTTCCACAGCCTGGCTTGCGCGGGTTGTGGCACGTTTTATATATACTTCCCTCCCCTTTCCCCGGGCAACCCATTGTTCTTACAGCAGACCCTTGGGAGAAAATGGAAGAAAATACAATTCCATATCAGCATTTATACACTATTTTCTTACCTCCCAAAATACTATCTAGCCCTATAAATGCAGATATTTGAAACTAAGATGTTCGTAGAGCAGAGACTACACTACTAGTTGGCCGTTGCTGCATTTACTGGATTACCGGCAAGGGTTTCGGACACCTTGACCGGATATCCCGCTAGGGCCGGGTAATGGGGCCCGCAAGATTTACTATAGAGAAGGATGAAGCATAAACTCCAGGAACTTGTAGGGTCGATCTACCATCGCCGTTCAAGGTTCATGATTCTCTGGGAGGCTTGTAGCTCTATACACCGGTGTTTCGTATGCCAGACTACCCTATACTCGTCCTGAATAAGCTAACGTGATTGTCGCCCAAAACCATCGTCAACAAAAGGAACAAAGACACGCTGCGCCGGATGATGAAATAAAGGGACGGTTTATGGAGCCTAAGATTACGTTTTGTGGCTAGATCTTGTTTTGATTCCCTATAATATGGTAAAGTCTCTAAAAGTAATCCACTGATCATCAGCCAAAACCTCGGTACCATCAGTTGTTGACGCTGAGCCGGAGAGAAATCTCTGCCTACGACCGACAAAGCTTGAGGTTCCCAAAAGGCTTGAAAGCGTTGAGGCCCGAGCACGTAGAAAATAGGCGTTGTCTCGGGCCGAGTACGAGTAGTCTTCGAGCCTGGGTGTACGAATGTACACATCTTCGGCGCGCTCGTTGAGTCCTGTATATCCGCCTTCATGTGCTTCAGTCCCCTCATAGCCCTCAAGGTTCGCCTCAAATTCCATCTTGGTTTGAGCGATCGCAGGCCATTGCCCGTGGGACCCAGTGACGGACGTAAGGAACGCTTCGCAGCCAAGGGGATGGCGCTGGGGGTTGATGGTATCTGCTGTATTCCCAGATTAACGCAAAACCAATTTCCTTGCAGGTCTTGGAATAAGTCGCCATGTCCAGTCCAACGAATATCCTCGTCCTTCTCGAATGAAGTTAATAGGGGATTACCAGGACAGCCCTCGTACGGACCCCTGATATTTTTGGACCTTGCGATGTTGATTTGGTGGCCCTCGAACGTTGTGGATTCTGCAGTCAACAAATAGTACCAACCGTCCTTGAAGTATATGTGCAGACCTTCAGCGTCACCTTTCCCAGCAGCGCCCTTCCACAGTAACTTGCACTCTCTGACAGAGCTTTACCGGTCTCCGCATCGATAAGAGCCATGGAGATATGCTTTGCCAGTTTCTTGATCGAAGAATACGCTTGGGTCGATACCAGGAAACTCGAAGGGTATAGCGTCTGACCAGCCGTCCTCTAAAAAAATCTTATCTTCGGGGCGATGAAGCAGGAAGTTTTGAAAGTCGTGGGTACCATCGGAGTTCTCGTAGGCATAGGTACAGACAATTTAAAACTTGTTCTGATATTATCGAATAGTAGGGGCAAACAGGCCACCGGTTATGACGAGGGGGTTCTGCCCTCCTGCTTACCCCGCCTGACTTGACACGGCATATAAAACCCCATCCGACGGCACCACCGATCGTCCGCGGAGAGAGCTCTCGATAACGACGCCTTATCCTATAACTACCACCTAATCTACTATTCTAAGCGCGATTAGAAGTGCGTTTAGGTTTCTGGAGATGGAGCTCACTGAAACCAAGACGGGTCGCCCTTTACCACAGCTTGATTTTGCGGATAGCGAGGCTGTGACTGTTACTGAGCATGGTACGACCACGACATCTCCGACTTTGAGGAGTTATCGCCCTAATCCTGGATAGATGGAGATACGACCGAAACAAAGATATTCAATGTGGACGACTTCCTCGCGAAGTATGATCCAGAGTTGTCTGAGGAAGACAGGAAGGCCAAAAAGCCCCGGAAGAAAAAGAAAGAGAAGGAGGAGATCAGCCCGAAACTAACGTTGATGTAATCCTGCCATTCAATCTCTTGAGCACATTCATATCTCACGGAAATCCAGCTTCGC
This sequence comes from Aspergillus conjunctus, assembly GCA_027569095.1. NCBI lineage: Eukaryota > Fungi > Ascomycota > Eurotiomycetes > Eurotiales > Aspergillaceae > Aspergillus > Aspergillus conjunctus. Next base: position 41,659 of record JAPDEL010000079.1, on the reverse strand, counting down.
CAACCGCGAACAGTTCACAGCCGAACATACAGAGCACCGAAAGAGCCTCTCAGCCCGATATCACCTGCCCACCTGTATCTGGACCGATGTCTGCCAGCGACTCCAGGGTTACTTTGGCCACGAGAACGGTTACGATGGGGACTATATTGGGGTCAACCGGCATGGTTTGCTATCGTCCTTCCATTTTCTATTGCGCCTACACCGAGCTAACACCCGCCAGTGACATGGTTTCATTTCGAGGTCAAGTTCCCCTTCTACGAAGAAGGACAAGGGGCATACCCAACTCGTCTCTCATCCAGTTATCGGTATCGCTGGTATAAAATGGGATTCGCAGTATTCTGGACATTGCCCGATCAATGCACGGTCATTTGTCTCAACGTGGATGACGAGATCCGGAAAGCTCTGGTTGGAAGGCTGGAGGCCGCAGATACAAGTATCAAACTGAACGATCCATACTCAGTGCAGCTGCTCATCATTGAGCCTGTCGTTCAGTGCTACGATAAAGCGGTTTGGAATCTTCGAGACCAGATTCGCAAATTCGAAAAGGTAACTCATCTCCACCGGCGTATTTCAACTCCCCCCCCCCACCCCCCCCCAAAATGGTTGACAAGGACGCAGGAGCGACGCGGCGAGACAAATCTCTCCTACACCGACCCCGACCTGAAATTCAACGTCCTCCATGAGATCCTCCGCCATGCTCTCCATGCGACTGAGACTCTGAGCGTGGCTGTGACAACCCTGTCCGATATGTGCACGCAGCAGCAGGCGTTTTACGAGGAGACGCCCGGATGGAATATCCCCGGACTGACAAGAGTCAAGAACAAGAGATCGAAGGAACAGCTCGCCTTCCAACTGTCCATGCTCAAGGGTCTTGAGGCCCGATCGAGAGCGAACGAAGCCCGGATCCGAAATGAAATTACTCTGGTAGGGGATCCTAACGGGCAGCATCTCATCTCATCTCTCTAGGATACTAACAGATCCCCAAAAGGCGTACAATCTCGTCGCACAACGAGACAGTCAAACGCAGATGAACATCGCCAAAGATGCACGGACTGATAGCTTCGCGATGCGGACGATTGCAGTTGTAACGATGGCGTTTCTGCCCTCTACTTTCGTGGCGGTCTGTATATTGAATGCTGAGATGGCCTCGGGATCAGTGGAGATACTAATAGGATATAGGCGGTTTTCAGTACATCTTTCTTCGATTTTCGCCCCCAGGATGAGGAGGATGTGTCTGGTCGATTCTGGATCTTCTGGGTGGTTGCGGTGCTGCTCACGGTGGTGGTCGTTGCGGCTTGGCTGGCGTGGCTATCGTGGAGGAAGAGGCTTTCTCTGCCGGCTTTGTGGGTTTGAGGTATACATCTATATTCGTATATTGGATTCTTTGTACTAGAGATTTTGGGTATATTATCGTGACGCTGAATATATGACTTGGGTGTGTTATCGTGAGAAGCTGGTTACGGACCTAGGTATATGTATAATACCTGTTATTAGTGGGGTGGGTCTGACTCATTGACGGCCTTCACCTTCTCCTTTACCTCACTCAATGCCATATCTACTTCTACTTCTCCAACCCCAGAGATGTTAAAAAAACAAAGTAAAACAAAAAATTATGATTGAATTCCCTCCTCAGCCCACCAGAGTAGTGATCCCAGCGGATCTCGATCCCATCTACACCAAACGCCTCCTGCTGCGCCCCATCGAACTCACCGATGCGCCCGCCATCTATGACTTTCAGTCGCGGCCGGAAGTGGTGAAGTGGCTGTAAGACCAGCTTACCACACTCTATAAACTCTGAAAAATTTAATACCTTATTGACGGCCTCCCACAGATGGACTCAAACCGGCCCCAGCAGCGTTGAAGAAGTAGAAACCAAGCTGAAGAGCAAGCGCTTCTCTACGCCTGACGCAGCGGGAGCCTGCGGACGACATTTCTACTTCGCTGTACTTTCCCTCGATGACCCGACTGGACGTGTGATCGGCGCCGTAGGGGTTAATTCGCTTGTCCCTGCGCCGTCGATTGGGTATGGTATCCACTCAGATTACTGGGGCAAGGGGTATGCAAGTGAGGCCGTGGCGGGGTTGGTGGATGCGTGGTGGCGGTTGGAGAGGAATGTCTCATCGGAAGAGGGATCGGAGAAAGAGAGGCTGTTCGCTGCGTGCGATCCGGACAATGCGGGGAGTGTAGGGGTGTTGAGTCGGAATAGGTTCACGATGTACAAGCGGGAGGAGGTGGATGGGAAGTCGGTTGCCTTTTTCCGAATGGAAGCGCCCATCCTAAAGAAGGATTACGATTAGATGCATGTGCGAGGGTAGGGTGGTTATACATAATGGCTATTTACATGGAAAGTCAAGATATTATTATACATTGTACCGCGAGCTGTCAGAACAGCATCGTGCCGCAAAGGACCATCCCAAATACCGCCAACTGCTTCACTCCAACACCCCGTGAGCGACTGCCGCTGCTGTCATTCGGATCTGACACGGCTTCACTCCCTGTCGCCCCCCAAGGCTGTTCCGGCAGAGTGCCATTACTGGCAGCTTCAACCGCCGGATGAAATTCGTTCTGAAGCCACTTGCAATCCGTCCGGTTGTCCGACTCCTCGATTCCGTTTGATACAGAGATTGGCAGGTGGGAAATTGTGTAGTAGTCATCGCCATCGTAACGAAAGGACTGATGAATGGAGATATTATAGTTGCCACGTGCGGAGTCGTCGTCACCCTCTCCTTCACCTACAAAGCAATCCGGCCAAATCCAATTGACGTGCTTTACCGTAGAGCCCGATTCAAGGCCGAGGATAGGACCGACATATGCGCCAGAATCAGTCGTGGTACCATTCGAAATGGTCAAGTTTGTTTCTTTTTCGTTGGATGTGAGAAAGAGGGTGATTTCGTGGAATTGGGTGGGCTCGTCGTCGTCGGGCTCAAGGCTTAATTGGCCATTTCCGGAACCTTCAATGGCGACGTGCAAGGTGTCTTGGTGTGTTTGGTTAGAGTGTCTTAGAATCCTCATTCTGAAACGAGAGAAAACTTACCTCCTCCGAGGGGGGTATAGGGCTGAGGGGCGTCGATGATGGCCAGGCCCGGGGTGAAGATCTGGCCGTTGACCACAGAAAAGGACATGGTGCGCGTTAAAGAGAATAATGTAGATTTTAAAAATATCCTGGAGTTCTCCTCTTTATGAAACGCTGAAAAGGACGAACCCCGATGCCAAGCAGGTCGGCCACTTTATTTCCGACTGAATGGAAGCGATGAAATTAAGGCTGGAGCAGGGATCCACTCCTTACTTGACAGTTCAGGGACGATCGAGCCGGAGAACCAATCCGATTCACTGGCTTTAATTAAGCGAATTTATTCGAGGGCGTCGTCGATGCATTATTGGAATATGACGAAATTGTGCCTTTATCCGGGGGGTCATCCGTGTGCTTTTAAGGGGCGCAAACATCTCCCTTGCAAGAGGGTTATGGCAACTACACAACCCCGGATGGGGGATTAGGTACAAGGATATGGTATCTAGCGAATAGAAATAATTTCCTGAGGGCCTTTTTGCATGCATAACATCTTTTCATCTGAAGTAAATAGCATCTTATGTCTGTGAGTCTCCCCAGATAATGAACTGTTCGCCTTAGCTCCTTTCTCTCAAGGATAGAGCCTCCAAGAACAACTAGAAAGCAACACGGCATTAACCGAGTTGACACATAGGAATCACCACGACAAACCTGATATTGGGGTGATTCCGTTATACCCGGATTCAAGCAATAAGGTTAGCAGTATATAGGTTTCTGTAGGCAGTTTCCCCATGATTCAGCGGATAAATTCCCACGTGTCACGACTAGTCTATTGCAAAAAGAAACACGAACGCTGCCTACGTCAACGGCATCTTCCACCCGAGTCGCGAAATCACAGCCATCCATCCGGGGCCTTGTTGGGACGAGCGATGACTGCTTCCCTCTTCAGGATCGAGGTCTCTTCTCTTCCAGATTGCTTCGACTGCAGCTATGGTAGAAGGCACGTTGCTAATCGGCTTATTGCACTTCAGAGTCGAGAATTCTCACCCGCTCCTCCTCCATGACAACGCAGCTCGCAATGAACGAAGATAAGGGATGAAACCGAGGAGGGCTCCCTGGATGCGATGAATCTGTTCGAGTGTATCGAGAAGCCGGGGTAGATGAACACTCTGGATAATATCGCTCTGACGGGGCTGGTCGTCGAGGGTATGGGGTAGGTAGATCCAGGTCGCCTCTTCAAACGCCGTAAAGTGCAACTCCATCAATTCGTTCGTGACTGGACATTCGGGTCGCCTTTTCAGACGGCCCAGGCGGTACCGGAGGTTGATGGATTCTTCCTGTACTCTTCGTCTATCACCTGGCTTAGCCATGCGCTGTCTGCGGGCGAGGATCGTGATAGAGGAGATGATGTCCAGCAACTCTGGAGATAATCCCATGCAAGGGTGCACTTTCGTGGGACCGCATCTGTTTAGATAGGGAAACATGGACGGAACTTCCATTGACCACTGCAAGCTATCAAGGTGTTCTTCTTCTTCGTTGGTATTAGTAAGGGTGGTGACGGTGGTGGCCATGAAAGTGTCTTTTTCGATAAAGAAACTATACACCAATTCAACCACCTCCTGGCTGAAAACTTCCTGTGCTGCTCTACCATCTCGGTTAGTATAGAATTTTATGATTAAGAAGGCCCCTTTCATGTGGAATGTCCACTCCATGATACTCCCACTTGCTATCTCTAGCAGACAATGAAACATCACGAGGAGTAATAGCGTGTCCCGTTCACCTTGGGTCTGGGCTAAAGATACGGTCAGATCGCTTGCATGCTGCGGTATCATACTTCGAAGGTATTTAAGAGAGCGCCATTTGTGCAGAAAAGCCATCTGGTCGTACTGGGTGACATCTCGCCCGTCAGAGTGGTTACGGAGGGTGTGGGCAGCCCACGCTATGGCGATATGAAGAAGACCCTCGGACTGATAACACAACGGAAGGAGAACGGATCGCCATGGGTTCTCATAATCAACTAGAGATCTCCGCAGTGTGCAGGTGTTAATAACTTCCACGCAGTCAGTATCGCGGTTTGAAAGCCCAGTGGCTGCTACTGTGAGAGGGAGAAAACCAACAGTAGTAAAATAGGAAACGGTCTGTGTCCGCCAGCGAGGGACACTGGGTCAGGGCGAGGGGGATCGAATCACCATGAACCGGGCGTTTAGGAGCCATATTTTCGACATCGTTGTCGCAAACAGGTACGCTGTAAGCTGGAAACCCGGCGTAAAGCCGGCGAATGTCATCCGATGTTGTATTTAGCCAGCAATGACGGCCATGGGATCGCGCAGGAAGCAAGTAGTGTGAGATTTTGGACTTGCTCCTATTTGCCGTGAATCGGCCCTTCATACCAGCTCTACCAAAGGCGATGCCCATTAACTGAGCCTCTTGTTCCCAGAGGAGGCGAATGCCATAGGAGCACCGGAGACCTCGCTTGAGGCACCCACTGCAAGACGGTTTGTCCTCTGTGACGGTAGATATCAGGATCTCCAATGTATATGGGGAACCCATCGCTCCAATCCCTACTGGGGCTGACTTACCGGTGCATCTTCGCCGTCGTTCTGCAGCAGATAAACGGTTTAGAACCAGTTGGAACTTGGCTCTCAGATCGATGCTAAAAAAAAAACCTACTTTTACAATTCCAGCACCCTGAGCGGGATCGTTGGATGCAGTCCACATTGGGTTTCACAAGCGTCTCCATTGTAGGCTGGACCTTTTTTTTCATTTGGTTGGAGAGAACCTGGAAAGACGAGTATGACATGGGAAAGTGGATGGACAGAAAAGAGGGGAGGCGTATCGCGTGAGGGGATCACCGTGTGGGGGCAGACTAAGGTATCCTCTATCTCTCTAACTATCCATCGCCCTATCCCTAAGCCCGCCATCGGTTTCAGCGTGTTGGAGTCCGTCCTTGATACAAATAGGTCTAGCCAGAATCAGGTGTTTGATAAGCCGGGCTTGGCCACCGGACGGTCTACTCGGATACATCTAATTTCCAAAGCAAACGCACTCTCAGGCAACTACCTCACAGCGAGCTTTTGATGGGTGTTCCCCAGCCGGGCATGTCATTGAGATCTTCGGGAGGGCCCGGGTGGGGGTTGGTTGTATAGTCTCCAGCCTCAGCACCAGGCCTCCACCTCCACTTCTGGGCAATTTCCGGTTCTAGAGTGCCTTCCATCATATCCACAATATATTTACCTAGGACGGGGAGGAACTTGAATCCGTGTGCGCTTCCTCCAATGGCAATTTTGAGATTTTTGTACGTGGGATGGGCCGTGATGAGGAAATGGTAATCAGGCATATCTCCGTCCCTGGGGAGATTCAGGCCAGTGAGCGTCGAGACAAGAATAGCTATTACTGTCCACAATACAGTTGATAACTTACCAACAGATCCTGGTTTCTACCCATTCTCGCTCCGCAAGCTCCGGCACAAATTCCGCCATCCATTTGCGAAGACGAGCCTCAATCACCGCAGGGATACCGTCCCTTGGATTATCAGAACGGTAGCGGGGAAGTGATATCCCCTTCGCTGACTTGGCATAGTTGGTCACAAAGTGGATTGCACCAATCTTCATGATCCCGTCTTCCTGTGGGGGGAATAGGATGCCTTATAGGAGGGAGAAGAAAGAGAAGAAGAAATGTTAGCGGCATATGTTAACACAACGCAATGGTACTACCCACCTCCTTCGAGATGATCAATAATAGGAATATCCTTGTATTTTTCGACCTCCTCCGGAGTCAGCTGGATATGCCCGATGGTATGACCTTTGGCGACGATTTGGCCTTGCAAATCCAAAAGAGCCCCGGCAGCGGCGCCTGCGGCCAGTAGGATCTGACTCCCAAAGTAGGTCGACCCATCGGCACACTTCACTCCAATACATGTCTGATCCTCGCCATACAGGAGGTGCTTGGCATATCCCGAGCGACCGGAAATGTACCTCACCCCGGCTTTCATGGCTGCTTGGGCCATTCTGACGATTCCCTCCCTGGCATTAACCCAGGCTCCATTGGGACTCCAGATGGACTCCCACCCCTGGAAATCTCCATTGAGGGCAGGCCATTACCGGTGAATCTCGCCCGTCGAGACCTGCCGTGGGCGGTCCACCCCAAGAGCCTTTGCGCTCTTTATCGAGCCTTCCACGAACGGCATAGAACGGTGCGTGGCGCCGATGATCCAGCCACTGGGGTGGTAAAGTCCGGCAAATAACCCGTTGGGGTCGCGCCAGATCTCTCTTGCATCCGTGGCCAGCTTCGTTTATAGAGGCTCCGGATACTCAGTGCGTACTACCTTGTTGATATCATTGCCGGCAGCCTCTAGCGAAGGAAGAGGGAAACGGTCAAGCACGACAACATTGGTGTAGCCTTTGCTTGCTAAATGGTAGGCTGTGGTTGTACCGAACGTCCCACCGCCAATAATGACAATCGGGCCAGACAGCTGGGGGGAAACCATGGTGAGACTTGTGTATCCTGTTCTATGGCGATAGGGCCGAGAGGAGATGATAAGCATTGCAATGGTTATTGTATGGCCACGGCCTACGTCTGTCGCTTTTTATATCCCATTCTCTCCCACCTCTCTCTGGGGACCGATAGCGTCGGATCTCTTCTGTGCGTACAACAACGGGGTCTCGACAGTTTGAAGGCAGCTCGATGCGCTGAGCAATATCGTAGCGGCCGCTTGGAGGCTGCTTACCCCAACATCATGGAGTAAAAACAGGCTAACCAGGTATTTAGCTCTGCCTGTGCTCCAATGAATAGTTATCTAGAGCCGAAAGTCCCCACAGCCTGAGCACGATAAGAAAACTGGACTAAATGAGACCCACCGGCGCATCGACTTGCCCTCCCTTCTTCTGCTAACTTGGCACTGGACACCCTATCGACGCCGCCAAGTGAGACCTGCGCTATCAAATACTGTGCGGTTCATGCACATCTTCTGGAACCAGATATAAAGAATGTCCCCTCATCCAAAATAACCAACATTTGGACTATCCTTGGTAGAGTATATCTACACCCAAGAAAATTCCAGTATATTCTGTTTTGGTTAAATCATGTCACAGCTGAAAGATGCCAAAGGAGCTGATATCGCTCCTACTCAGTCCTCAATTGATACAAATAATGATGATGGTGTAGGGGAAATCACTGTGATTCGCAACAATGTGGGATTCCATCGGACTTTCACCCCTAGACAGATCCATGTAAGAAGCGCTGTCTCGTTGTTTCTCTTCTGGCCATGTCCTGCTTTGTGACACATCTCACTGGAAGTAGGTGATTTCCCTCGGAGGCCAGATTGGAGCCGGTCTCTTTATCTCGACCGGCTCGAACCTACGAGACGGCGGCCCTGGATCCCTTCTTTTGGGCTTCGCCATGGTCTGTTCCTGTGTCTGGGCCATGCTCCAAACCGTCAGTGAGATGACCATCAGCTTCCCCACGTCCGGCAACTTTATCGACTACGCCGATCGTTTTGTTGATCCTGCCCTGGCGTTTGCAGCTCGGTTCTCCATGTGGATTGGATGGACGGCCATTATAGCCTCCGAGGCCACTTTCTGTTCTGTTATTGTGAACTACTGGGCAAAATATGCAGTGCATGAAGCGGTTTGGTGTATGTCGTCGTCTGATTCCCTTTGTTCACATGGATTGTGAAAATGGATCTTTTCCGGCTAACGATCCATCGACAGTAACTCTCTTCCTTGCTCTCATGTTCCTCATTTTCAGCCTACCTAATGTTGTTTTCGGCTGGTTCGAATACGTTACCTCCATCATGAAAATCCTCGTGTTGCTCCTATTTATGGTCATCGGTATTGCACTCATCTTTGGTGCCGGTCCGGAGGGCGTTATGCACCATGGTGAAGCCTGGAAAGACGGGGAGCCTTTTCTGAATGGGTTCAAAGGGTTTGGCAACAGTGTTTTGCTAGCAATTCTCGCAATTGGAGGTAGCCTTTTCTATCTGGCCGCGAAATCTCTCGGACGCCATGCGCTAACTGGTGTATCGAAACTCACCCAGATAACACATTCACCGGCTTCCTCGCAGGAGAGTCCAAGAGTCCGCGCTTTTCCGTGGCACATGCGGTGTTTCTCATTCCGATCCGAGTCTCTGTCTTCTACCTGACCTCCGTTGTGCTGATCGGGCTCTTGGTTTCCCCTTCGAATGAGAATCTACTGGGCAGCAGTGGCGTTGCTGCGTCCCCCTTCGTCATTGCCATTAACCAGGCCGGCATCAAGGGTCTTCCAGATCTACTCAATGTGGTGATCATGTTTGCCGTGGCAGCCATCGCAGCGGAGAGCTTCTTTGTAGCCTCTCGAATCCTTCAGTCAATGGCCCACCAGGGCCTGATCTCCTCCCGGGTCGCACAGGTTGACTCCCGCGGGCGTCCGCGAGTGTCTTTGATCCTCACGGGGGCTCTCTCTGTCGTCCTCACATACATCAACCTCAGCGGAGAAGGTATTACCGTTTTCAACTGGATGGCGCAAATTGCCAGCACGGGGTATTTCATGGCGTGGCTTGTAATCTCCATCACCTCCTTTCGCTTTCGGGCCGCCCTCAAGGCCCAGAACGACCCCCTCTTCACGGAGGTGTACGCCTGGAAATGTAGTCTGTGGCCGTTTCCTCCGCTGTGGTTATTCACCTGCTGTTGCTTCTACACCGGGTGCTCATTGTACCTTGCGTTGTACCCTACTGTAGAATACATCTTTTGATCTTTGTTTCGTGTCATATCTGGATCTTGCTAACGCGAAGCTAACCTAGGGATCGGATACCCCAACCGCATATTATTTCTTCCAGTACATGTTCGGTACGATCTTGATTTTGTCTGGTGCGGTTGGTTCCAAGTTGATATTCCGTACAAAGATTCGAGACCTCCGAACTGTGGACCTGCAGACGGGGCGTCGGCCTCTGGGAATAGAGGAAATCCAGGAGCTGGACGACTATGAGAACATGCCGCGGTGGAGAAAGTTCGTCTCCTTTGTACAATTATGGTAGTCATTATAAAATCCATGTCTCATGTGAAAACAAGGCCTACATCTCTACAACCCCCGAAACGGAAATGCAGATGGGTCTCGGCGAGATCGGGGCCTGTCGGTCGGATTTAAACCCCCGTGCCTCGATCGGGATAGACTCCCATGCGAACAACTCGAGTGATATTCTCATGCAGCTCCGGCTCGGGATGCAGCATGCCCGAGTAACGGAAAATAGAAAGGCGACGGCAGAGGGGATGTATCCGAGCTTGCAAATCAAACTTGAGGAGGTGTGTTTAATCTAGGTACGATCCAGGGCGCGAAGGCTGTGAATATGGGAGGTGAGCTCGGGAGTATCACTGTCGGGAAACGGGCGGATCTGGTGGTTTTTGATGCGTCTTCGCCGGAGAATCCGCTGGCGGCGGTGCTTTTGCGTGCTGGCATTGCGGACATCGAGATAGTGATCATCGATGGGGTGGTGAGGAAGGAGGAAGAGCAAGTTGGTGGATGTGAGGGTTCTGGATGGGCCTGAGTGGCGATGCTGAGGGGGTGGGAATGGCTTGGGGAGAGGTTAGAGGCAGGTTGCTACAGAGCAGAGAGGGGATAAAGGCGAGGGAGCAGGGACAGGATCGCCGGGCGGCGACGAACTTCTTGTATGAGATGTTTGGATAGTATATTGCAGCCTCTCCGCTCCGTTCGATGTGGAACTACAAGTCTTAGGGGAATTCACCCCAATTCCCAAAGCAAGTCTCTGGACTCACGCCCGCATCTTCTAACAGATTCGTAAATGGAAACAGAATCGGAATCCCCGCCAGTCTATTCTCAGGAAGTCCATCATACGGAAACGGGTTCCGATCACTCGCCGTGCTCCGTGGCGGAGACAAGCCCGTTGGTGTTTCCACCCCGGCCTGTGGATGGATATCTGGGCCGTACGGCCGCGAAAAATGAGCTCCTGTGGTCGGATATGGCGGAGGGGAGAACAGCGTATCGTCCGTCCGTCGGTTGTTAGATTCCGGCTCTGTCGCTGGTGGCGGCTGATCCATTGAAATCTTCAACAACCCGTCGAGGAGATGCCTGGTCCAGATAGCGATGGGCCAAGTATCCTGGAATTCATCGAGAATATGCATAGCTAAGCGGGCGCGGTGCTCAGAGACGATACGGACGTGGGAGTCGCCTTTACGGATGTTGGTGACGTGGACGAGGATGGAGGCGAAGATGGCGGGGAGTCTACCCATCGCTTTAGTCTAGGCGAGAGATGGGAATCGGACGGAGAACTTACATGAGAAACGGAGCGCCGCCGAGTGTCCCTGACGCGACGAGGTCCTCTAGGATCCGGCTGACTTGGGCGGCGGCTTCGAATAGGGGAGAGCCGAGGCCGACGGTGATGGGGCTGTCGGCGAGCATGCGGTAGAAAACGATCTGGTAGTCGCTATTCGGGCCGTCAGCATTTTACCTAGTACTGACCGTGACGAGGGGGACCGACTAGTAGTAGAGATGGCAAAGGGCTGGCCAGAACCCGGTTTCAACGGTGATCTGGCGCGGGATGTTGCGGAATCCAGCTGGGAGCGTTTCCTTCCACTCGAGCAGACTGTCGTAGGGAGCTCGGTTGCTGGCGGTATTCCCGTCTGATGAGAGCTTCGTGACAAGGCATTTTCCGACTTGCTACATCAGTATCTAGGTTGACAGGAGTGAAGAGGTGCAGCGACCTACCCCGAGAGATGAGATCTGCAAGATGCACGAGATACAGCCTACTCTCCTGGGACTGCGTCCCCCCAGGATGAAATTCGTCAAAGTCGTCCTCGCGCAATGGAGAGACGTCACAGAAGCTGGGATGGATGTGCGGCGGCCTCCCATAGACTGCCGCATGGTGGATATCGTTGATCTAGCCAGCGATTCAGTGTATGTCCGTGCGCATCGGAAGGAGGAAACGTACATATAAAACCCACCATATACGTCTCCATACCCGCTGCGTCGGCCGGGCAAGGATCCCATACGACTTGCTAATCGAGGTGAGCAAACGTTCCGGCCAACAAGGAAAAGAGACCACCCTACGACCGATGCATCCCCAGAGACTGAGCCAGCCCAGCTGCCGCCCCCAGCCAATACCACGTATCTTTCTGATCCATTGGGCCCCCCCACCAGTTCGAGAGCAGGATCGTGGCCTGTACAATGCTTATCCCATCGGTCTCGTAATCGGTATCGTAGAGCGCCTTTGCACGACGGTAGAAAGTCAGTCCGGCTACGTATCGAGACGCAAACCCTGAGTCCCGAAGCAGAGACTCCGCGCAGTGGAATGTAGCCACCATGTACACCGCATTCAGCACCAAGGGCGAGGGGCAACCGGAGTGGTATTTTCCCAACAGCTCCTCCCAGAGAAAGATCGGAAATGCAGGGGCGGAGTACTTGAGGAAACTCTGAACTAGTTCATCGCTGATCTCTTTACTGGGGAGCTGGAAGACCCCGGCATGCCGCAGTTGACTTTCTTCTTGGGTGCGCAGGTTCTCAATCGCAGACTGCGTGAATCGCCCGAGTCTCTCCAGCATCGACCGGTGGAGATTGTCGCCCCAGAACCGACTTTTGAAAGGATCGCCGACCTCGTGGAAGCAGTATTTGAAATTCGCAGAGTCACCCATGTACACCACCTTCCCGGGGCCATTGGCGCCTTCTTTGTGGACGGCAATCTCAGATAGAGAGGGGCTGACATAGCGATGGGCATTCCCACGTATCCGGTCAATACCGGCGGATTCGAGAGGCGAGGCGCTCGGTTGATGTGGTGGAAGACCGGAATCGAGGATTCCAGGGGTAGAGTCCGCCGGTGGATGAACGTGCGAGGGCGACAATCCAGGGTCGGGATCATGGGGGGCAGTGTCCTGGACAGCAGAAGTAACGGTAGACCGGCGGTTCAAGGCCCTCGTATATCTGGTTCAAGTCAATGAGGATACGCAGGGAAGAGAAAATCGACTGGTTCATGCATACTTCCCCCGTCGTGAATTGATCAATTCACAGCTCGCCCCGGCCAGGCGACAATTGGAACACGCACCCTGGGCAGTGCGGTCACACTTGACGCGACGCAAATTGCATAGCTTACAGGCCACCCTCGCCCTGGCCTTTGGAGGAGGCATGTTGACCGAGTTACTAGATTGGAGAGAGTCCGAGGCTGTTCAGGGGTTTCGGAGAGCGATCCTCTTATCTCGCGCATGGCGCGCACCTGAGATAACCAAATCCCCCAGGATTCAAGAAAGCTTCTTATCAGTCCCTGTAAACGAGATGATTGGCCAGAGGAGAAGGTTCAGACTACTCGGTTTTAGCCCGTCAACACGGCTGGAGTGCTGTACCCCCGCACTGCACTACTGTGCTTGGCGGATCTAGATTGGGATTCTCGGAAGCGCATCGGATGTCTTAACTACCAGCTACCAACTACAGACACATTTCCGCCCAGGGACGGCAAAACTAAAGCCTCCCCCTCCACCGAATCTCCAACGTCCGGAGCGGCCAATACAACCCCCCCGCACACACCGTCCCCAACTCATAGGCCAGGTCCCCCCCGACACGCGCCGCAATCGGCCCAACATACCATGCCGTGCTCATCGACATGATAATCAGCACCCAGGGCACCACACTCGAGATAATCGCCGGAATCCCCGAGGGGAGCGCCCTGGCATCGTCCCAGATGGCCGGGTCCATGGTGAGTGGATCGGCGCGGCGGAAGCACCACCACTCGATGAGAAACACGCAGACCGTGGGCCCGGTCATGTACCCGGCGATACTCACCAGGGTGCTCAGCGTGGGCAGAAAGGAGCGGGAAGCGGCGATGGCCACCCCCGTCATGACGCCCGCGGCGCCGGAGAGGATGAGAACGCGCGGGACGTGCCGCAGCCAGGGGACCACGGCGACGGTGAACAGGGACATGCTGTACATGTCTCGGGCGGAGGTGGTGACGATGGACAGGCCGAGGAGGACGAGAATGAAGCGGCCGAAATTCCCGACGCGCGCGAGGAGTATCTCCCCGATGACTGACCCCAAGCCGCCGCGATCGTATGCGGCTGTCCACGCCGGGGTGATGGGGATGGCGCCGCCGACTGCGGCGCCGAGGAGCATCATGAGGGTGAAGGGCAGGTAGAGGCCCAGGAGGCAGTAGAGGGCCAGACGGCGCCGAGGCGCGTGCGGTGGCATGTAGCAGGCGTAGTCGCCGATGATGGTCCCCCAGGTGGCCATGTTGGAGGCGCAGATGGAGATTGTGGCCAGGTAGGGGCCGGCGCCCGTGGCGGTCGCTGCGGACTGATGGCGGAGCTGAGGGCCTGCGCAGCCCACGAGGATCAGCAGTGAGATTCCCGTCGGGATCCAGATGTATTGGCAGATGAAGTGGAGCGCTGGGTAGCCGATGAAGCTGATGCAGAAGCCGATGATGAGGATGATGCCGATGGACCCTTCGATGGGGAGTGTGCCGGGTCGAACGGCAGAGAGGCATTCCGCGCCGGCGACAGTCGCGAGGATCCCGAAGATGAGGACCTCGAGGATGACGATCAAGCTGATGAGGGCGTTGGGGTATTTTCTGGCGACTGTATTAGCTCGGTATGCCATGGGCCTCGGGAAGGGTGTGCTCACCCGAAGACGTAGCGGAACTGCACGGACTGCCTCATCCCCAGCATAGGAGCGAGGGTCAGGATATAAAGAGTCGGAAGGACGAAGATGAATTGCATCGTCACGATCATGGCCGCGGCGTGTTTGAAGGAGAGCCCAAAGGCGAGTGTTGGTGCAGTACCGATGCTCAAACTGTAGTACGTTAGGGCTAGGAAAAGCCCATCGAGAGAAGAACACTCACGGCAGGACGGAGAGAAACGAGCCCCCAAACAGCGTAAAGATATTGTAGTATTTTGTATGATTTCTCTGGTCAATAGGAATCGGTTCCAAGCCTCTCATCTCGACTCCTGCTGTGGTGAGTTTCTTCAACACGCCAGAGAAAGACCTTGGCGTGATCAAGTCCTCCAGGATACCATCTTCAGGCCGCCCCTGGGACTCGTACTCGTCCTTTTCGATATCTTTGTTGTCCTTGAGCGTAGCCATGTTTACCATCTCACGGTCAATCCGTTGTATCTCTGGAGAGGCTCGAGGGAGGGAGCCGTTATATCCGCCAACTTGGGGTACCCCATTCCCATCATAGACTCGGTCGTTGAAAGGGCGGCTGACTCGGACTAGCATTGATAAGACTCGGTGGACGATAGACTTTAATCTCGAACGTTTGCTAGGCCTTCAGGGTTCGGCATCTTGACATATCGGCGACTCACCGACGGGGTGGTTGGGGTAGGTTGACGCGAACGACACAATCGAGTCTACATCGGCTAAACCAGATACAATTTCCAGGAAACCGACGTAGCTCTAAAACAAGCGAAGATTGATTGAGAGATAAACTAAGCAACTAGGCTAACGAGGTCGTCAATCTCCTCCGCCACTCTTCCTGGAATCTCCAAACTCGGAAAATGCGTCTGCCCCTTCAAGTCCGAGTACGAAAACCAGTCATGCCTCTTGCTAAACTCCTCATGTAATTCCCGATACTCCGGGTTATCCAACGGATGCGAAAACGCATGCCGAATCGGTGGCGGATTGCCCAACATCTCCATCCTCGCCATCGGCGAGCCATACTTTGCATATGCATCCGCAATGACCCGACACGACAACGCCCACATCTTCCTCCCGAAGCCGCCAAACGAATACAAGAAATGATTCTGTAGCGCTTTGTTGTTGCTCCCGGCGGCCCAGTCATCGTAGAGGCCCTGGCGCGCGACTTTCCAGTGCTTCTTGTCCTGCATGAGCTCGAGTCCCGCTGCGAATGCTGCCGGGGGTGGGGTCATGATGTGGTCGATCATGAGGAGACAGAGGACGCGGTGTTTACCAAGTCTGTCGACGATGCCGAGCGCAGGCCAGCCGCCATGGGAGTGTGAGACGAGGAAGAATTGGTCGACCTCGAGGCTGTCGAGGAGGGTCAGGGTGTCGCTAATTTGCTCCTCCACGCCGAAGTCGTCGATTTCGTCGCGGGAGGGCCCGTGGCCGCGCCAGCAGACTCGGATCACCCAGTACTTGGGCGCGAGGAGAGGGAGGAGTTCGTCGTAGAGACGGAGATCGTGGGCCCAGCCGGTGAGGAGGACGAGGGCAGGACCAGTGGCGGTGCCGGATTCGTCGTAGCAGATTTCGACGCTGTTGATCTCTTTGGTGAGGTACATTCTGTTGGCTCTTTCAGGTCTGATTAGAGATGAACTGTGATGGACAGGGTGTCTTGAAGAGTGGCGAGGGAGGATTTGTAGAGCCAGGGAGACGTGAGTGTAAATGATGAGTGATCACAACGCTTGCCTCCGGATTGAATTCCACCTGTACGTCACTTCCCCTCATGGATTGCACTGTGTGGCAGGAATGTAGCTCGAAATTCCGAGTCGGCGGAGGTGAAAAGCCGGAATCCAAGTCGCCGACTGAGGATGTAGGCAGACCTCGAGATGGAAGATGCCGATTCAAGGAGGAGTCTACATTCGCCGCATGAGGCCAAACGGCCTAACCGGCAAGGATAAATGAAGTTAGAGATTCCTGGGTGATATGGCGTCTGTGTTCCCACTGTGTATTCCCCCTGAGACACCATGTCCAACCCCCCTATTATCATCATCGGAGCCGGCTTGGTTGGGCTCACGCTCGCCCAGGCCCTCAAGAAAGAAGGCTTCGCATTCGAGATCTACGATCGAGACAACAGTCTCGACGAACGGCCTGCTGGATGGGGGATCACCATGCACTGGGCGTTGCCCGCATTGGCCTCGTGTCTTCCAGCTGAGGTCTTTGACCGGCTTCTGTCGATCCAAGTCGATCCAGTGGAAGGCGGCAAGGGTCTGTTCAGTTCACGTCTCATTCTCAGATCGTCCGAGTATTCAACTAACTTCGGGATAGACAAGGATCGCTATAGATTCCTCAACCTCGAGACCGGCGAAGACAAATACAACTTCCCCTCCTCGACCCATTACCGTCTCAACCGGAAGAAATTCCGCCAACTCCTCAGCACCGACCTCAACATCCACTGGGGCAAGCGCGTCTCAGACTTTGCAACCACGGACGACGGCGTCCGTGTTCACTTCAGCGACGGATCGACCACCCAAGGCTCGATGCTTCTCGCCGTCGACGGCAAGAACAGTCGCATTAAGCGCCTTCTCATCGGCGAGGAACGAGCGAAACTCTGCCCTCTCCCAGTCGCGTTTGTGGGTATCAGTCTGCGTCTATCCCATGAGAAAATCAAGCCATTCCGCGACATCCACCCGGTCCTCTGGCAGGGCACACACCCTGGATCCGGCTATTATATCTTCTTTTCGATGCTCTCGACCCCGGCGAGCAACGGCAGTGCGGGCACAGAGGACGAGTACTACGAGGGCCAGTTCAATATGAGTTGGCTGGTGGAGCAGAATGGGCCGACCCCGAAACTGCCTATTGAGCAGATTAGAAAAGTCAAGGCTGCTGCACAGGCCGATACAGGGCTCTTCCCTGCGTTGAAGCAGGCTGTCCTGGATATTCCACAGGATAGCCCGGTTCTGGAGATCAAACTGGAGGACTGGCCGACGCAGGAGTGGCCGTGTTGCAGTGGCAGGGTGTCGCTGGTCGGGGATGCGGCACACACGATGACGATGTGTAGGCTCTCCTGCTGACTCTCTTTTGCAGTGAAATGGTGATAGGCTGACGAAGGTGCAGATCGAGGAGAAGCAGCGAACCACGGGATATACGACGCGGCACGACTTCGGGACCAGCTGGTGCAATGGCGGGGAGGCAAAAAGTCGCTTGAACAGGCGTTGCATGAGTACCAGATGGAGGTGATAGAGCGGACGCACGATGCTGTGATTCTGAGCCGAGCTGCGTGCCTGGACGCCCATAATATCCACGCTCTGAGGGAGGACAGTCCGATCTTTCAGGTGTCCGGGTTTAATGCGCTGGCGACGCAGCCGAGGGCCACCTTGTAGTCGCATAGGAATTCATGTGCACCGGTGTGGGGGGTTCCTTTTTCCTGGGTTCATTCTCCTTGCTTCGTTTTTTTTTTTTTTCCACTGCCGATTAGCTTATCGTAGAGGCGTATGAGAAGCCGAAGTCAGGCCAGGGATTCGGCGACTCCACGTGAGGAATGAAGATGCCGAATCATCAAGCGCCATGTGAATTAAAATTGTGAATTCAATGTTTCGTCCTGCAGTAACCAACATTTAACCCCGCTCTCTCGTCATTCCACATAGCGAGTCCCTCCTCTGGAAAGGAAGCGAATCTCGAAAATGTCGCAGACCACCACCATCCAAACCCCCGCCGGGACCATCATCGGTCTCACCACCCATGCAAACGCCCTCATCCAGGCCCGGGGCATCCCCTACGCCACAGCCGCCCGCTTCTCGCCCCCGGAGGTCATCACCAGCTACAAAGACACCCCCCAGACGTGCACCAGCCCCGCCCCGATCTGCCCGCAGCTCCCCTCCCGCCTCAGCTCCGTCCTCGGCCCCCTCACCACCGGCCACGCCCTCTCCGAATCCTGCCTCCATCTCTCCATCACCGCACCAGCAGACACATCCGGCGCGCAGAAGCCCGTGCTCGTCTGGCTCCACGGCGGCGCCTACATCTCCGGCGGCGGCGATCTCCCCTGCTACCAACCCCTGGACCTCGCGAAACGCGGCCTCGTCTGCGTCACCATCACCTACCGGCTGGGCGTCTTTGGGTATCTCCCACTGCCCGGCATCGCGCCCGCCAACCTCGGCCTCCTCGACCAGCGCGCCGCCCTCCAATGGATCCAACGCAACATCTCCGCATTCGGTGGCGACCCCCGCAACGTCACCATGGCCGGACAGTCCGCCGGAGCGGACTCGATTATCTGCCTGCTGGTGGCCGAGGGGGGGGCAAGCGGTCTTTTCCATCGGGCGATCCTGCTCAGTCCGCCACTGCGTGAGATAAAGGAGCGGGCGGACACACCGGGGCTGCTGTCCCGGCACGCGGAGTCGTTGTTGACCAAGGACCCGAGGGCGATGGCCGTGGATGAGCTGCTGGCGGTGCAGAAGGAGCTGTTGATGCATCCGGTCCGGGGACAGATTATGCTGTTTGCGCCGGCGTTGGGGGAGTATCCGCTCCCTGACAAGGGGGAGTTTGACGAAAGGCTTGCGGAGGCCGTCAAGGATGTTCCTATCCTGATTGGGTGGACGGAGCAGGACGGTCGGCCGTTCTCGGGGATGATTCCACATCCGTTACTGGCCTTGTTCAGGGTGCCGGTGGTGGGTCGGTGGTTGGAGGCGTTGAGAACGTGGTATATCACGCGCAGCTACTTCAGTGCGCCGTCGAAATGGTTCCATGACCTGGTGGTGAGAGCGGGCGGGGCGTCGACGACGTATTCGTTTGGGTGGAGTGCGCGGGGGAATGCCCTTGGGGCGTGCCATTGTGTTGATATTCCTTTCGTTCTCGGGTCGTGGGAGGCGTGGAAGGAGGCGCCGATGTTGCATGGAGAGGGTGTCAAGGACGAAGTGAGGGCTCTGGGCGAAGAGCTGAAGCATTTGTGGGTTGGGTTTACGAATGGCCGGGCATTGAGGGACAAGCATCTTTCCATCACCAGGGGTTTTACATTGGACGGTGTTTATATCAAATAAATTTTTCCCTATTACAGAATTATGGCGTATAGCGGAGGATACTAATGTAAATGTGAACTCATGGGTATCGTGTTCCCAGTCCTAGTACATACATCATGCTAGACTTGGCCCCGTGGACTGAGAATAAGGCTGCGTCCTCGAATTCCGAGGAGCCGCGAGCCATTATGCTTCGACCAACGATCGAATCACAAACCAGATCCCTGCAACTCCAACCACAGATGCGACTACCAGACTATTACCCTCCCAGGTCCATCCCATGTATGCCAAGCACCCCACCAAGAATTCCTTTCTTCGTGCCAGATCACGCCTGTTTTCCCATGTTCGGTCGATGGGGAACGGGGCGATGGCGCGTGCCTCCGGTGAGGGTCTTGTCGGTGACACGGGGATAGACGCCGCAAGGGCAACCGGACGGTGGTCAGATGTTGGAAGGACTGGCAAAGCATCATAGTTTAAAACGTTCACTTTCGCTTGGTCTCCGAACGCAGAAGGCGACTCGAGGTATAAGACCCGGTCACACCAACTCGGCCATCGGGTCCTCGTCCACCCAAAATCTCGGTGCTCATCATCCTTGCTCTCACACGCTGCATCTCGGGCCTCTTGGGAATATTTGTACGTCGGCGGAAACGTTATAGGAGCCTCCGTGAGGCCTTGGAAGCACTGGGACTGCTCCATTTCCCGTCGCAGTTGGTCCTTTTCGAAGAGATGCGAGTAATGATGGGAGCTACCGGGGTCTGCATTCGCCTGAGGGAAGCGCAAGTGGTCATCTCCCTGCGGGGGTGTATCCGAAGTGCGGTAGTTGAGGTCGCCTGCGAGGAATAAATAGCTCGTGGGGGTGAAAATGCCCCGGTTGGCGCTCTCAGCACTGGCCAGGAGGGCAGCACTCTCCGACTCATCTCCGACCTCGACACGCTCGCCATTATCCGCCTCAAAGCCATTAAAAACAAGTCGTTCAACAATACTCCGCCAATCTGCATTTCGTTGGGAGACTCCTTTCTCATTTGGGGCCAAGTGGGTAGCCACGAAGGTTAGATCAATGGGACTCTGGGATCCCGTCGCAGGAGAGAATGATAGCCTGGCCCCAATTGCTCCCTTGTTACCCATCTCCTGAATTCCAAATCCTACTCGAGCGATATCCACATTCGAGAAGCGGTCTCCCAGATCTGACCGCACAAACACCATCAGCCCCGTCATGCCTATGCTATCTGCCACAATGTTGTCATAATGGCAGTCCCATTGTTGCTCGGCCACTGCCCGGTCAACGGCCTGGCCAAGGGAAACCAGATAAGGGGTCAAAAAGGAGCCCCCAAGGAAGGAATAAGCGATCGGGGCAATCTCTTGGAGAGAAAGCACGATAAGGTCTGGTGGTGTGGAGGAGGTCGAATTGTCGGTGTGGGGGAGGGCATCGAAAAAGTGTCGCGAAAAGTGGAGAATGTCGACTGGGCTGAGGGCGCAGTTGAAGGTGAGGAGGTAGATGGTCAAAGCATCCATGATGGCGGTTGATGCCTACAGTCAACGCCCAGGAAGGAATCAATCCTTCAACTCGGACGATCTCTCACAGTTGCTGCTGTGGTAGGAGGATGACGATGACGCCGGGACGGTGGGCCTGGGCATGTGACGTGGGGCCGGCGCTTATCGATACGAGCTCACCGCCTCCCGAATCCGTTTTTGTGGAAAAACACCAGACACGGAGTGCATAGATAGGGGATGGTAGGTCGTTATGGACCACATTAGACGGGCCTATGTACATCTATCTATCGAGTGAGATCACTATAGCTTTCCCCGCAGCTCCTCCTCCAACTCCACCAGCAGAATTCCTTCAGCCACCTCCTCTTCCTCATCCTCCATCTCATACACCCATTTCGCCCGACCTGCCCGTGGACTTCGCACCTCCAGCTCCATCTTCATTTGCTTGACGAACGCAACGACCTGATTCTCTTCAATCGGATCCCCGGGCCCGACCAGGACCTCCATCAGCTGGCCCGACAAAGGAAGCACGATGTGACGCGAATTACGTGGGTCTCCGCGACGATGAGAGGTATTCACCAGAGCAGAGGCGGTTGTCGAGGTCGTCTCCATCTTCAACCGGTAGTCTGTGGCGGAGTTGGGCGTGGTATATTTGACTTCGGCCGAGATAGATGACGGAAAGTCATTCCGGAGCACACGCGTAAACTGAAGATGGTGCTTTTGCTCCTGCTTCTGGGCACCATCAAGAGGCTCTAGCGTGATGGACCACGCGTCACCAGGACGGAACAGGACATTCGACGTGGGGACGCGGGAGGCGCCGGATGAGCGAGTCGTTGGGCCAGATGCCTGGCTACGGAGAGATTGGGAAATGCTCCCTCCCAACCGTACAGCCTCGTCCAAGTGGCCTTCGAGCCACCTGGTGTCGATCGCTCCCGCAAAAAAGTTCTGATGGCCAATGATGCCTCGCAGCAGATCCAGGTTAGTCTGGATTCCGGATACCTTGGTATCGGCTAGAACACGTCTTGCTTTTAGCACTGTCGCCTCCCAGGTCGATGCCGTCACAATAATCTTGGCAAGGAGGTTGTCAAAGTTTGCGCCCACCACAACGTCGCTCTGTCCCGCCAAGTCAACGTGAGTGTCAAGACGAATACCATGGCCCGTCGGAACGCTAAATTCAGTCACCTTCCCCATGCTGAGGGCGAAACGATTACGTGGGTCCTCTGCGCAGAGCCGCAGTTGAATCGAGTGAACGCGTGCGGGCGCTGGCGGACTGGTTTCCAGACCAACCTGGGCCAGCGAGTATCCTTGAGCGAGCAGAAGCTGGGTCCGTACCAGATCAAATCCCGTAATAGCTTCAGTAATGGTGTGCTCCACTTGAATCCGAGGGTTGATCTCGAGGAAGTAAAATTCCCCCTGTTGCTCGCTAACGAGGAATTCAACTGTCCCAAGTGACTGGTACTTGATTGCCTTGGCCATGCGTATCGCCGCATCCACTACCTGCTGCACCAAATCGCGGTTCCGTGTCAGCGACGGCGCGATCTCAACCACTTTCTGGAAGCGTCTCTGCACGCTGCAGTCACGCTCCCACAGATGACGCGCATCGGTACCGTCGCCCACGACCTGGATCTCGAGATGGTGGAAACCATCAACTGCGGCCTTCTCTACAAATACGGTCTGTGATGGTGACTCGCCCGTGGCTCCTCTAACCGCATTCTCAAGCTCGTCATCCTGGCGAACGAGTCGAATTCCGCGTCCACCCCCGCCATCCACCGCCTTGATCATCACCGGGTACTTGACCTCGTTTGCAAACGCCCGGATTTCCTCCAGATTCGCCGTAGGTCGTGCCATGGCTGGCAATACAGGCACATTACACTCCACTGCCAGTCGCTTTGCCTGGAGCTTGTCACCGGTGCGCACTAGTGTTTCAGGCCCAGGGCCGATGACGGTGATCCCAACATCGCGCATGCGACTGGAAAATTCGGAACTTTCACTTAAAAAGCCGTACCCTGGGTGGACAGTATCAATGCCATGCTTTTGGGCTAGATTAACGAGCAGCTCAATGTCCAGGTACGCAGCGGCTGACGGAACAAGCAGGGCCTGGTGTGGACGTCCAACTTCACAGTGAGAACGGTCATCCTCCGTATATAGTGCGAATGTTTCAATAGATGGGAAGTTCTCCCTTGTAGCCTGGAGGACGCGGACGGCGATTTCACCTCTAGTACGAATTAGCTTGTGAAGGTCTTTGTTGCTGGCTTCTTCAGAGGAATACCTGTTTGCGACCAGGAGCCGCTGGATAGAACGTGAAGCTGGCATGACTATGTAGTTTTTTTTATGTAAGCTCCAGAGATGAGTTGCATGGTTTATCTGGAGATCGATCTGGGGTTGAGGCGTAGATGCTTGAAGTGACGTGGATCCTCGGCCCTCGGAACTTCCAACTGCCACAAATCTACCCCTCATGGGGAGGGAAATGACTCCAACAGGATCACCACACGGTCAATGATAGCATCCACTTAAATAATTACGTCGGAATGGTCCTGCACAGTGCCTAGTTATCCAACAATGTCAGACGATAAGAAAGTCAAGTCGTCGTCGGCTTCAAAACGCCTGCGTCAGGTCACTTCGCACCTCCCTGCGGATTACGCCGATGTGCGCGAGCAAATACAAACCCTGAAAACGATAGCAGCCACGCCCGACACCTCCCGTCGCGGATACATTCGTCAAAAGCAGGCTGGGAAGCTCTGGGTGCGCGAAAGACTCGATCAGCTTCTTGACCACGACAGTTTCGAGGAAATCGGCTCGATCTCCGGTACCGTGACATGGGAGAAGATAGGGCCAATGCGGGAGAAACCCGTCTCCTTCACCCCCAGTAATAATGTCCAAGGGTTCGGGAAATTGCACGGTCGGCGTGTCCTCGTGACGGCCGACGATTTCTCTATACGCAGTGGACATGCGGACGGCGCGACTACGGGGAAGACAATCTATGTTGAGAAGCTAGCCATCGCCTTAAAGATCCCTGTCATCAAGCTTGTCGATGGTAGTTCCGGTGGAGGTAGCGTCACTACTATCCGAACAGCAGGCTGGAGTTATGTTCCATATGTGACCATGTATCACCAGGTCGTCCAGCAATTGAATGAGGGTATTCCCAACCTGGGGGCAGTGGTTGGACCAGCCGTACGTATCTCGTTTAATATACGAGTTCGATGTCATCGCGACCCAATGCTCATGTCGAATAGATTGGCCTCGGTGCCGCTCGCGTAGTGTCCTGCCACTTCTCCGTCATGGCCGCGGACATTGGCGCTCTGTTCAACGCAGGCCCCGAGGTCGTGAAGGGCGCAACCTTTGAGGAGGGTCTGGGCTTTCAAGATCTCGGCGGCCCAATGATCCACTGTACCAACGGCACAATTGACAACATGGCAGCCAACGAAGCCGAGTGCTTTGAACAGATCCGAGCCGTCCTCAGCTACCTTCCTAACTGTGGACGGGAGGCGCCTCCTGTCATCCCGTGTGACGATCCAGAGGACCGGGAAGACGAATCCCTGCGGCGCATTATCCCGCGCAAGCAAACCCGCATGTACAATCCATGGACCATCATCAAGAGTGTCGTGGATCGCGATTCATTTTTTGAAATCGGTCCTCTCTGGGGTCGTACGGCGATCGGTGGTCTTGCTCGTCTCGGTGGACATCCTGTGGGGATCATTTCCCTCAACTGCGAGGTCAACAGTGGTGCGTTGGACGCGGCAGGCAGCCAAAAGCTTACGCGGTTGCTGAAGCTATGCGATGTGATGAACATCCCCGTCTTGCAGTTCGTGGACGTCCGTAAGTAGTCGTTCTTTATCTTACCCACAGGTGGCTCCCCGTGCCAGAGGGTTAATTGTATTCTACAGCTGGCTACGCCATCGGAACAGTCGCCGAGCGCTCCGCAACCATGCGCTGGGGCATCGAATTGGCCAAAGCGTACTTCGGCACCACAATGCCCATATTCAACGTCATCACCCGCCGCGCGTACGGCGTTGCTGGCGGTGTAATGCTCGGCGCGCGAGACCCGACGGTACAAGTCGCATGGCCCTCCGGTCAATGGGGCTCACTTCCATTAGAAGGGGGCATCGAGGTTGGACACCGGCATGAGCTCCGCGAGGCGGAGAAAGTCGGTAAGAAGGCAGAGCGCTACCAGGAACTCGAGGAGGAGTACAAACGGTTGATGAACCCTGTGCGCACGGCGAACGCGTTCGGAGTCGAGGAGATCATTGACCCGAAGGACACGAGGAAGGTGGTGTGCGGGTGGACGAAACATGTATACAAGACATTGATGCCGATTCGATTGGCGGATCGGGCGGCAGGCAAGATTCAGCCGAGTTTTATGTAGACCACTGAATAGAAATGCTATCCCAAATCGGAACCATGCACACGCGGTAGACTGCCTGTTAATCTAGGAAGAGGGGGGGTGGTTGTTTTTGCATATACTAACCCAGGTGGGGAGGGAGAGAAAGCAGCAAGGCGGTGGGCGATGACACTTTATCTTTACCCCTCACCACCCATATCGCCTCACCCTCACACCCCCACCATCTCGCAACAATGTCACACTCCCACTCTCATTCCCACGACAACATTGCCGAGCATGGCCACTCACATGAGATCCTGGATGGACCTGGCTCCTATCTGGACCGGGAACTGCCTCTGATCGAGGGCCGGGACTGGAGGGACCGAGCCTTCACCATTGGAATCGGAGGGTAAAAGCCCCGCTCCCTTTCCCTATCTCACGATCTTTCACGCAAGACCTAATGCAAACAGACCTGTTGGATCAGGCAAGACGGCTTTGATGCTGGCTCTCTGCCACGCCCTCCGAGACGAGTATAATATCGCCGCTGTCACCAACGACATCTTCACCCGGTACATATATCATGAACCCGGCATGGCCTGCATCGGCCGATCGTGACCTGACAGCTAATGGAACTGGAATAAAATAGAGAAGACGCCGAATTCCTCACCCGCCACAAAGCCCTCTCCCCTGAACGCATCCGCGCCATTGAAACCGGTGGCTGCCCCCATGCCGCTGTCCGTGAAGACATCAGCGCCAACCTACTTGCCCTACAGACCCTTCAGAAGCAATTCCAGACCGATCTCCTTCTGATTGAGTCCGGCGGCGACAACCTGGCCGCAAACTACTCACGTGAGCTGGCCGATTTCATTATCTACGTTATCGACGTCGCGGGCGGGGACAAGGTGCCTCGCAAGGGTGGACCCGGCATTACCGGTTCGGATCTGTTGATCGTTAACAAGATTGATCTGGCCGAGGCCGTCGGGGCGGATCTGTCCGTGATGGATCGGGATGCAGCCAAAATGCGCGAGGGCGGACCTACAGTGTTCGCCGAGGTAAAGAATGGGAAGGGTATGAAACATATTGTGGATTTGATTCTGAGTGCATGGAAGGCAAGCGGTGCATACGACCTGAGTCTGCAGCGGTGGAAGGAGGGCGCTGTCCGTGGATCAGGAATTGTGGACGCATAACCAATCCTCTAGTTTTCGATCAAACATCTCTCTCTCTCTCTCTCTCTCTCTATATATATATCTGCCGTAAAGGAATCCCTAAAATCCCTACCATACCACAACATCGTATATCCAGACATTCATAGAGATAAAACTAAATCAAGCCATTCATTCATACCCGTAGCAATACTGCCCGTTCAATGCATCCATCAACTCTCCCAACCTCCTAGGCCCATCCAACACCCCAAATTCCACCACCGTATCAACCGTCACCAACGGCTCCTGTGGCGGATTATTCAGGACCGCCGTCCCATTCAGCGCCGGTATCCTCTCAGCGTCCCGTCCCTGCCAAACGGCCCACATCCGATCCACCATCGCATGGTGCAACATAAATACCGGATCCTGCGGCGAGGCAAACACATCCGCCATAGTTGGTCCCACGGCATCATGCCCGCCCCCATGGGCCCCCATCACGCCCGACGTACTCGGATCGAGCGCGGCCAGGAACGCATTGATATCAGGCGCAGAGCGCAGCCGCTCCACGACGTCGGGGGAGTTGTATTTGGCGATGACGGCCGGTTGAAGGTTGCGCTGGAGGCAGCGCGGGTTGTATGCGTATGCGTTTGCAGGTAAGGGTGCGTAGGCGTAGGCTTGGGCGAAGGTGAAGGGCCCTAGGTGGACGGTGAAATTGGTGAAGGGTCCGTCCATGACGCAGCCGCCGCCAGCGCCGGGCGGGAGTGAGGCGATTGTGTCGTCGCGGGGTGGCGTGGTTTGGGCGCCGGGGTCGTAGAAGCCGTCGCCGGAGAGGGAGGTGGATGTGTTGTCGAAGACGGGGTTGCTAAAGAGGTCGGGGCTCCGCGTCCAGTCCCAGTATCTAATTTTCGGGGTATGTTAGGACTCAGTATGCCACCAAGATAGATGAATGGAAGGGAGGTCCGAGCAGACGTACGGAACGGTTCCTTTATAGCCGCATTCCTCGCGGAGGGCCGTTTCCCAGAGATAGATGTAGTGACGGTGCCAGGGGAGGAGGACGCCGTTCTTGTGGATGACGGTGGTGTAGTTGATGTGAGTACTTGATATATGTCAGTCTTTTTAGGGAGATCAAGGATGGAGAGGTGGAACGCACGCAACAAAGTCATCCAGTCTATCCCTGACGCCCGGGAACGCAGCATTGGGAAGCACAGACGGAAGCTCACGAAGACACCAGACCGCGTCAATGTAGTCTGTGCGTTCGTCGGGGGTTAAAGCTCCCCTACGGTGTACATTAGATCTCGGCCGCAGCCAACACAAGATGCGAGACAATGGGAGCACACCGACCATTCTTTCCGAACCAACGCCTGGTTGGGATCGCAGCTCTGACCCGCTGCCACAGCCGCCAGGGCCGATAAAATCAAAACAGAACGCATTGGTCACAAAAGTCACTTAAATCGTCAACGTAAATGCGTCAAGGAGGGAGGGTGGATTGAGAAAGCAACAAGTCCAAGTTGGGAAGAACCTATATATACACCGGAGAACGGGAGAAACAAAACAATCAGGCCCGCCAGACGGGTTCAAGTAAGGGATATATCATTATTCCACGACTATCCAACACTAGCTAGTGAAAAGAGGCGTGTCATATTGGCACATTTGGACGCGAGGGAAGCAAGAAACAAGACCCATCCTCGCTTGTCTTTCTTTTCTTTTTTCAGTTCCTTTTTCCCTTCCCGGTGTGGGTGATTCGGTTTATTTATCCTCGCAGT
This sequence comes from Aspergillus conjunctus, assembly GCA_027569095.1. NCBI lineage: Eukaryota > Fungi > Ascomycota > Eurotiomycetes > Eurotiales > Aspergillaceae > Aspergillus > Aspergillus conjunctus. The sequence continues at coordinate 13,352 of JAPDEL010000079.1, read as the reverse complement.
AGATGCTCTGGATGGGTACCGGATCTGGATTCGAGTGCTCTCCGGGCAGCAAAAGCGTGTTTCGACCGGTACAGAGTGGCCCACTGCGTCCAGAAATTGAGTTTAGCCTTGAGCCGGGAAGAAAGAAAAGAAAAGAAAAGAAAAGGAGGCGAAAACTCACGTAAAAACTCGACACTGTTTGGAGAGTGCGACTGTGAAGACCTCGCTAGAGTAGAAAAAGACGGAAACAAGCACGGTCAGCCCACTATCCTCATCACGACAGGTCTCATGTCATAATACTCCTCATCGATTGTATGGCAGTCGCCCAGGGGAACCTGCACGGCTCGACTGTCTTCAGCTGTCTCGATACCAACCTATCCAGAGATCGACACCGTCAGTTTCTTGAACAGATTTGAGAGATCAGAAAAGTGGCGCTTACCGTGGTTGTTTTGGCGGCCACGGTAGAGGTGGCCAGAAGAATGACGCTGAGCACCGAGAAGCTGATGGTCTGCATGATGATTTTATTTCCTTTGATTGAATGGACGGGACTTTTTTTTTTTTTTCAATTATTGAGGCGATTGCCCAGTTGCACGAAAGTTTGATGTAGGTCAATTCAAAGCCAAAAAGCAAGCTATAAAAAAATAGAAAGAGAGAGGAAGGGAAACAGAAGGGAAACGCGAAAAACAAAAGAGGGGTTCGTGAAGATGAGTCTATGTTTTGTTGATCATCCCTTGCATTCCATGCTGAGGCTATTCCTAGCAATACAGTCGCGATCAAGCTTCTTCGTATTATCCCGAGCAAATGAAAACCGGACCGACACTCGATTCTGATTTAATACGTCGAGTCGCGCCCTGTATTATGTCCCAGACATCACCAGTTCATCGACACCTGCACCGCCAGCTTCCGAATCGCCATTGCCATTGCAGACACATTTTTCTTGTCATTTGGAATATCATGCCCCTTGCTATGGAGCACCCACGCCGACCTACACGGATCACAAATACGATGCAACGCCAATGAGTACTGGAGGAGTGGGTCCTGAGCCCCTGCAATACTCACTGTCGGAATATTCATATACCCGTCCAGATCATCATCAAGTACCGGGTCTTCTCCAGGGTTCATCCGAAAGGGCGGCAAGGAGTTGATAAAAATGGCGCACCGAAACGGAGGCTCCTCATCTGGATATAACTTGGCATGATTGATGAGAAAACTGGCGGCGAGGGTCCCCCCATGCGAGAACCCAAGGACACCATCAAACGGGCCCTCCTTGTTGATCACGTCGTACAGATCGTTATATGCGTCCAGGAGGGATTCACCCTCAGGATCGGGATCCGAAAAGGACCGCGGGAACTGGTAGTAGCTGTAGTAAGGCCCGTTGAAGTAATCTTCAATCCCTGGGCCTGGGACTGAGTCCACGTCACCCTCCATTAAATAAAATGTGGCCATATTGTCCCGACGGAGGTCCGCCATTAATCCGTCTGGATGATGGTTAGATGGGACAAGACATCGATCTGGAATGGTGGGTGACACATACTTAACTGTGATTGAAGGATCTGCTGGCACGGAGTGAGCTGAGGTTAGTGAAACTGTTCTGAATGCATGACTGGTTGGTTACGCACTTTGATATTGGTTCCCCAACCATGTAAGCAGAGAAGTCTCAGAGGCATCGTAGTGGGAAGACGTCTTGATCGAGCAGACGACGGCAACCAGAGGCTCAATGCTGTGATTTTAAGGGCTGAAGATGAATCAGGCCAGAGGGACATTGTCTCAAATCATGATGGCAAAACGGATGATTTCCAAAATACCCCGTGTCACCGCGGGTTATTCGGGGACCAAGCCTCAGGGTAGTGGTTGAGAGAGAGTGTTGGACAATGATATACAGGTCACGGGAAATATTGGGATTCCATAACATTCTGGAATGGAATTCAGCGGTTGGATTCAAGACCCTCAGTCCAGTCAGATGGAGCATCCTTCTCTATTTTTGCTTCACCCTGACGTTATTATGGGCCTGTGAAATTGCCCGGACTGAGCCAGTCCCAGGCCCAGCACGCCCGAAATCAGGCTAACGACCGGTTAATTCATAGAAGTACTGCTTTTGAGGACGATTTCAACGAGTTTGAAAGGGCCTGAACTTTTTGTAAATCTGGGTATTCCCCGTCGCCCACATTACAAGTCAAGATAGATATACTGCTGTTTTTACCTGTTACCCTTACCACGAGCAAGCTTCAGATGTTAGAACAAGCAAAAAGCTCGACATTATCCGGATAAAAGTCAATTCATCTGATTTATTTCAAGCCATCTCTATTGCTTATATTATGATACTTTTCTCCAAACATGTACAGGCCTAGCAAACCCTTCCTCGTCCCTCTTAAATTCAAGTACCCTCTCAAATCCCTGCGCTTTCAACTCATCATCAAACGGTGGTTTAATCTGGATTGTCTTATATGTCTCTCTTAATTCTTTATTTTTCTTTGAAGCCCTCGCATAATTGCTCATAGGCTGCGGTTCAATAACAAGATAACCCTTCTCATTCAGTATACTTTGTATATGCGCAAATAGCGTCAATATCCCGGCGTCCCCGTTGTTTAGATGAATCCACTTGGTCACAGAGAGGAGTAGGACAACATCAAACTTGCCCAGCGCGGTATCCTTGTACGCGGACGCATCCATGAAGTCAAAGTGCTCAAATGTGTACGGTCCATCTGGGTACGCAGCCTTTGCCTGCTCGACCAGCCATGGGTCGATATCAACACCGACTGCGGCGGCCGCGCCGCAGTGTGCTACCACCTCATAGGTCAGTTTGCCCGCGTTGCAGCCGAGGTCTATGACTCTCGCGTTGCGGAGGATCTTTGATGGAAGAATGGAAAGGCGTTCATCCGGGACAGTGGGCGCCCGGAACTTGGCATAATATTGGTGGTAGTTGCCATGGCGCGCGGCGAGGTGTGTAGCTTTGAAGCGGTCTGCTCTAGAAAGTTCCGGTGCAATGGGATGGTCATGGCATGGTTCTACCATACTTGGGAGATACTGCAAGCAGAGAGGCACGTGGTGTTAATTATATTGATTATGCCGAGGTGGAGATTTGCAATGATATGGTGCTAGGTTTGAACATATTAATTTAGCCATATGTAGGACACATCTTAGGAGTCTGATGCCAAAGTTTTCAGATGTTTGTAGGGTTTGCATATTATTAGTGCCTGAGGCACAAATTACTAGCAGGTCGAAGCAGGCCGAGAAAAGTAGCCGCTGGACTATTAGCTAGCTAGTTAGTTAGTTCGTTACTACTAGTTACCAGGGCTTGGTGATCAAAGACAAGAAGGGTTTTTAGATTTTAGATTCATGCTAAGTGATTGCTTCAATGTTAGCGCTTAGTAGTATATACTCTCTATAGCTAATAACTGGTTTATATCCACATTATGACGTCAGCTTTGCTTACAGTACTGTCTCTTTTCACGTCCTCACTACTTGTGCAACTCACACCTATACTGAGGTCGTTCTCGACATGCCATTCAGACACGTGGTTCGGGGCATTATTGATAAGGCAGACAAGACTGGGGAAAAATTCGACCATCCTGCCCCCCAGCCAGGACCATCGTACAACAGGCCTCCACCACTTATTCCAGCCTCCACTAAACTACCAGCTTACCAGGAGCAGGGCTCGCAACCTCAGATCTACTGGCGGCCCAATCTACATCTCCAAGTACCTCAAGGAATTGCAACCCGGAGATCAAAGCCGAGCAACCTAATAAGTGAAATGAAGTCCTTAAAAGCTGGTTTCTAGGCCTCCAGTTGTAGACCTCGCTGAGTCGAGAGGTTCCTTTTAGAATGCCACTTTGTATAGAAAACGTGTCCCCGGGCCAAGTTCTAGTCCGCATATGAGGAATCAACGTGTCCGATAAGACCGTCATTCGTTTATTCCAGCTCAATTGCATAGTTGGGCATCTTCTTCCATTAGTGGGAGGCTTTGTTTAGCGCGTCAAATCGGACCCTCGGCATGTCCTCCGCCGCATAAGACGATTGGGAGAAAAGGCGATATCTGGGCAAGCTCGAGAGGTAATCCCTCCTAGACTCCCAATATAAACCCGATGGAGAGGGGCCTCGACGTCTTCTTCGTCTTTAGGAGTCTGATTAAGGGTCCTGATCAGAGTTGGGGTCTAAGTCCATCAAGGTGAAGCTATTCTGTGCCCAGTTGAGAAAAGAAAAATTCAATCAATTGTTCCAGCATACTCACTTCCAAATCTACTCCGGCCTCTCTATCTGTTTCTGATAATCCATCTCCAACTCCGACAACATCCCATCAATATCAAAATACCAGATCTTATGCGACCTCTTCTCAACATCCTCGTATCCCTTTTGCATGTCTGCCCCGAATTCGGGGTTCGCCCACTCATACACCTGGGACACCTCGCGACTGCTGCGAACCAACCACTGCGACCTCTCAAGCCTCACATCCGAAAACACGCTCAGCGCCGTCCGCAGCGCTCTCCCCCTATTCTTCTCATCTTCTCTGCCGGCTCTCTCCAGCAGGGCAACCAACGCCAGCGCATCCTCTACCCCGATTCCCGCCCCTGCTCCGTGATGCGGGGCTGCCGCATGCGCCGCATCTCCTGCGATACAGACGCGTCCACACGCGTAGCTCGGCGCCGGATAGTCATACATGTCAAAAACACCCCATTTATCCATCTCCGGCGTGAGAAGATTGATAATACTACGCACCGTGGGGCCCCACTCGCGAAATGCACCGGAAACCTCCTCTTTCGTGGCCGGCTGCGTCATACTGCGCTCCAACGGCCAGTCATGGCCGTCATGGACAAACGCGACAACGTTGACAAGCTGCTGCTTGGCAACGGGGAAATGAAGGAGGTGGGCGTTGGGACCCCCGTACATGTGCTGGTTGCGCGCGCGGTACCTGCCCAGATGTTGCTCTGCGAGGGCCATCGGGATAAGGCCCCGGTAGGCGACTTGGTGCGTGTAGTGGGGGTGCGAGACCGGGTCGTCGGTGCCAAACATGAGTTCTCGCACTCGGGACTTAATGCCATCGCAACCAATTACTAGTTTATTTTTTGTTACTCTTGCAGTTCATGTGCTGTTTCAGCAGAAGAAGATTGGAACAGACGGTGGAAAGGGAGATAGGTAAACATACAAACATCCGCTTCGGCCGTAGTGCCGTCACAAAACACCAGACGAACCCTGTCGGTGTCATTTGTGGGGACCTCGTACCTCTCCAACCGTTTGGAGAAATGCACCACACCCTCCGGGATGAGTTTCATGACCTGCTCCAGGAAGTGGGCCCGATGGCATCCTTCGAAGCCACGGGGACCGACATGGAGCTTGTACAGGGTCTTTCCAACAAGGTCTTCGCCCGGTGTGAGGTCGCTCCGGGTGCGGTCATGGTTGTAGCCATCTATGAATTGCATGTTGTTGTTTGGATGGGCTGGGTCCTCGCCGTTGAGGGTGGCCACGGCAGTGACACAGTCGTCAAGGCGGGAGTCAATCAAACCCATGCATTTGCGGGCATTGGCAGTGAAGGCAATCCCGGCGCCAATCTCACGTAATGAGTGTGCTTGTTCGTATACCTGCACGCGGATGTTGCGTTGGATCAGTCCCAGGGCGAGGATGCTCCCGATAATGCCGCCGCCAACAATGGCAACATCGAGCTGGTTCGTGGAAGTAGGTACAGTCATTTCGTGTTGAGCGAGTTCAAGATAAGGAGGGTGGAAAAAAAAAAAAAAAAAAAAAAAAAAAAGAGAAGTGTTTGACGGACTTGCTTGATGGATCGTTGAGGGCTCAATTTGTATTTTTGTAAAGGAGGGCGGGAAGCTTTCTTTGTTGTTAAATGAAGCCAGGCCCAAGAATCCGACGGACTTGGTTGGTTTGCTCTGCCATGGCCTCGGGTCACTCCGAATTACATTAGGATCACACAGAGACTAGAATGTTGCTCGAGAGTGATACGGACCTTGGGCGTGGTGGTTGGACAGTGTGCTGTGTGACTTCGCATTCCGCGAGAATAACCAGGGCAAATGTGGTGACCTTTTTCAAGGGTGACAACTACAGTGAGCTACGTTATTGAAGAGAACACTAAGCATGAAGCAGAAAAGAATAATGCAAGGAGATTCACAGGGATAACATGATATTACGCTCCCCTTTAAAGTCGCGAGGCCTATACATATATAAAGATGCCAATCACATTACCATCATCATAAGTTATGAGAAATCTCTAACTCAAGGTTGAAATTACTAGTAAAAAACGCCTCGAGAGTGGGTCTTTAGGATACTAATAATAACAGTAAAGGATTTTGCTGCTTGTATTTGTTAACCCAGTCGTCCTGTGCAAAGTGGATATAGGCTTGAGGGAGGTTCTTGACGAGCTTAATCATGTCTTCTGATTGGCCATCAGGCTTAGGATGATGAGCTGTCAAGAGCTTGATCTTGTTTATGATATGCCCTTCAGTTCTAGGTTGCCAGCGTTACAGCGCTGGTGGTATATGTCAGAGGCGCTTGCTGGGAATTAAAAGCTGTCCAGTATTCTAGAGGCACTGGTCACACACGGAGAGGTCTCTGTACGTATATACTATTGGTATGTCTGGTCGTAACGTGGAAATCTGTTTTATTCACGCGAAGAAATGGTATATAAAAACCCCAACACCACCCAAGTACACTGTGGTGAGATTCTTCAAGCTCCCAAACTCCCTTAGCTCAAATGCTAAAAACATGACAAGGAGCCTGATAAATATCAGGCAAAAAGAAGATGGCACAAAGTTAGTCCCATGCATCTCCCCATCCGTCATCCATGTCCTCATCTTTAGGCTTCGTATTGATCTTCTTCACCGGGGCAGTAGTCTTGGCCTTCGCCGTAGTACTCGGACTAGAGGCACGCGAAATGGAAGTAGAACGCGGTTTGATGAGGCCCTTTGGTAATGGTTTCTTGGATTTAGACTGCGCAGCGAGCCATCCCGCAAAGTCAGGCTCGCCACCGTCATCATATGGCACTGCTGCCGCCTTCGGCTTTGAAGAAGAGGTGGTAGTCGGTGGTGTAGGAGGTGAGACAACACCGAAGGGATCGTCATTTTGTTGGTTGTTATCATCATCGTCCATTGCACCCCAGGCATCATAAATGTCGTTCTCTTCTTCCGCTGGTTCTTCTACCTTGTGGGTAACAGGAGCAGGTCGGTCTGATAGAGATCTACTCAGAGGTTGAGGTGTAGGTTGGAGCTTTTCCTTGGCTGGATTTAGTGGAGCCGGTGACGAGGAGTTTGTCGGTTGGGGAACAGAGGCAGAACGAGTGATTTCTGGCTCAGGGGCCTTAGCTGTAGGCTCTATTTCGCCATTTGCAGTTGTGATTTTGTTGGTAAATGAGGAGATGGCCCATCCGGCCCAGGATTTATCATTGGATGTGCCGATTCGAGCGGCTTCCTTAGGAGCGTCTGGGCTAGTAGGGGCAGGGAGGGCAGTGTCTGGCATGGTACTGCCGAACTTTTGCACACGCTGGAGGTAGAGGTCAAGAGTTTTGTTGGCCTGATCCCGGATCAATCTATTAGGTTATTAGAAGGTTGATGTGGTTTACTGCAGGAAATAGGGAAGGAAAGCGTACTTTTCGCGATCAAGGAGGGAAGGGCATATAGCCGGAAGAACCTTGCCTGCACAGTCCTCTTCGTTGAAGAACTCCATTGTTGCGGCCAATGCTAACAAACCAGCATTGCGAGCATGCAGAAAAGGATCTCGAAGAGATCGGGTGAAAGCAGCGACAAGGACCTTTGATCTAGACTACAAAAACTGTTAGCAACAATACCATCCAAGACTAGATTATTGGCTTACACTCTGCCCCAGATTCTTGGCAATTTTGCCTAAGCAAATGGTAGTGTTTGTACGAATACCCGGTTGCTCATCATTAGCAGTCCGTGCTAAGAACCTGAGAAGCTCGCCATTAATAGTTCGGTCACTGAGCTTATTCACAACCGACAGCACGGCCTTGACTGTTTGCTCTCGAACAACAGGGGCGATATCTGTAAACCCGGAAGTCTGCAATATGCAAGTGTGAGCTGGTGTCTCAAATCCGGAAGTTGTGTCAGGAACGAACCATCTGTGGGAATATCTTATCATTCACGACCTTCTGGGGGAGGTAATCGATCATCATGGGCAGGTGGTCCAGAAGACAGACTCGTATTGCCCGATCCGGGTTCCCAAATAGGCGAACAATAACCGGCGTGAGCCTTGAATTAAATTCATCCTGTGACAATTTGCCTCCAATCTTTAAAATGGCGGAGAGAACCTTGGGACCTCCTCCGCCATACTCCACAGACTTCAGAAGCTCCGGCAGTACCTTCATCTTGAAAAACTCCTCAGGAAAGTCGTCGGAAAGGCCATCAAGTTCACTGGAATAGTCAGTATGTGGATAAAGGCATTGATATTCTGTGATCGTGATCCATAGCTTACTTCAAAAACTCCTCACGCTCCGTATCATTCTTAAGGCCCAGGCTCTCAATATCATCCGTCAACCGGATAAGAGGCGTCTCAAAGAACCCACCGGTCTTCTTCCCTTGATCGACGAAGTGTGCTGGACTTAATCGCAGCTTTGGATTCGCCGTGCAGAGTCGCTTGTAGCTCTGGTGCATGTTGGGTGGGATGTTTGTAGTTCTGCCGACTTGATCCCCTCCCGTGAAGTTGCCGTTAAAGACTTCGAAGATTAGGATCCCAAGCCCATACGAGTCAATCGCTGTCAAGGGATTCCGTTTGATTGCATCCCATCCACCTTTGACAACCTCCGGAGGGGTATATCGAGCTGCATCCGGCACCAGACTGCCGTATGTCTAGGGAAATATTAGCGAAATGGCGGCAATAATATCTCCCTGTTCTCTGACATACATAGATAACGGCTTCCTCATCATTCATTGAGCTCAATATATCAAAGCCTCCCAGTTTCCATTCCCCGCTTTCGCTTGTGTAAACCGACGACGCTCGGACAGCGCCATGAACGGAGGAGGCATCGCTATTGATAAATCTCAGGGTGGACTTCGGGTATGTTGGGTTAGCACGGTAAATATATAAGGAATAGTCACAATCCTAATAACGTACCGCGACTGTATATAAACCCCACTTGGCGGTCTCCTCACTGAGACTCCTCCGCTTCACGTGCCAGGAGAGGGGGGCAATCCGCTCGGTCACGATGTAGATGGAAGTTTCTGTCTGCAGGTTGTAAGCCTTATATTGCTCACTTTAGAGATAACAGTCTCTTCATATCACAGGCACGACGAATATCAAGTACCTCAATCGTATCCAAAACCTTTATTACTCCGGGGTGTCTCAAGGTTCGCGATTTCCGAACTGCGTTCTTCGCCAATGGTAAACGGGACTTGTTGGGAGCAATCTCGAAGGTAAAAATACTGCAGGCTGAGCTATCTTCCTATGTAGATGTTAAAATGAAATATTAGCAACGATGCTTTTAAAACAAGCCCAAATAAACCTGAGGTTGAACACGGAACACGTCATACCCGTTTCGTGGCATTATGAAGTGTCCAAATTGAATCCGAAATGTCAACCCTGTCTCCGAACGAATATGGAAATGAGCTGCCTTTGGCGATCGCAGACGCGACGGCAGATTTCAGGAAATCCATGACCGCGTGGCCGCGACTCGGTTATCTATATCAAGATTCGGACGAAGCTCTCAGGGAGACCATTAGTCTATTCTTCGTCCACCCTGTGATTGCGGGCAGAAAGTGGCGCAGTCGGGACTTGCCCTTTGAGGCAGCCTTTCCCGTTGTGGCGCGGAATGTGGCGCAGCTGGCCGCTCGCATATTTTCAATAATCGCGTTCATTATTACTAAGTATCCCCTGATGCGACTTATTCGTCCTAGATAAGGTGAGCGCAGCCCGGCTCACGTCGGGGGGTCGAGCGCGGCTAGCGTCGGAGAATAGTCGGCCGAGAATGCTTGTCCCGACTTCCGTTTTGTTTAAAACCCCAGATCCAATCACCCGGCGGGCCTCTCGTGGGCCAACTATCGGCGCGTGATTTCTGGTCAGCGCCTCCAATTCGCTTCGCATTAGCCCGAGGTCGTGGCGGTGGAGTTTTCCGCATTTCGACCATTTGAACGGCCGCCCTCCAGCTTCTCCCCCCGCCTCCCTCCTTCTTTTCCCTTTGACCCCGTACATATTCAGATTCACCGATTCCCGCCATGGCCAAATTGACGGGCGCTGATATCGCGCAACACAACTCCAAGGATTCCTGTTGGCTCATTGTCCATGGAAAAGCCTACGATGTCACGGAGTTTTTACCGGGTGAGTGAATCATGACCCGTTAGGCTGTTATACTGGTCGGCTAACAGCATTGTTCATCTAGAGCACCCCGGTGGTCAGAAGATTATCCTGAAATATGCTGGCAAAGATGCGACCGAGGAGTTTGAACCCATCCACCCCCCGGATACATTGGACAAGTACCTGGATAAGTCCAAGCACCTCGGGGAGGTAGACATGAACACCGTCGAACAGGAAGAGAAGGCAGAGGACCCAGAGGAGACTGCTCGCCAGGAGCGCATCCAGCTGATGCCCCCGCTGGAAGCATGCTACAACCTGCTGGACTTTGAGGCGGTCGCCCGAAGTGTCATGAAGAAAACAGCGTGGGCATACTACTCCAGTGGCGCCGATGACGAGATTGTATGTGGCTGCCCTTGAAATCCTGACCCAGGGAAAAAGAAACACTAATCTAATTTATGCCCTTTCCTAACTCAAGACCATGCGTGAAAACCACTCTGCCTTTCACAAGATCTGGTTCCGTCCCCGAGTCCTGGTTGACGTGGAAAACGTCGATTTCTCGACGAAAATGCTTGGATCCAAGTCCTCGGTTCCGTTCTATGTATCTGCTACCGCGCTGGGAAAGCTTGGAAACCCGGAGGGTGAAGTGGTGTTGACCCGCGCCTCACACGACCATGACGTTGTCCAGATGATTCCTACTCTCGCCTCTTGCTCGTTCGATGAAATTATGGATGCCGGCCGGGGCGACCAGGTTCAGTGGTTTCAACTATACGTGAACAAGGACCGCGCCATTACTAAGCGGATTGTGGAACATGCTGAGGCGCGGGGCTGCAAGGGCCTCTTTATCACCGTCGACGCTCCCCAGCTGGGCCGTCGCGAGAAGGACATGCGATCTAAGTTCTCAGATACTGGGTCTAATGTTCAGGCGTCGGGTGGTGATTCCATCGATCGCTCCCAGGGGGCCGCACGTGCTATTTCTTCGTTCATCGATCCGTCGCTTTCCTGGAAGGACATTCCCTGGTTCCAGTCAATCACCAAGATGCCCATCGTCTTGAAGGGCGTCCAGTGCGTGGAAGACGTTCTACGTGCCGTCGAAGCAGGCGTACAGGGAGTCGTTCTCTCCAACCACGGCGGTCGCCAACTTGACACGGCCCCGTCGGCCATCGAGGTCCTGGCCGAGGTGATGCCCATCCTCCGCCAGCGTGGCTTGGAGAAGAGTATCGAGATATACATTGACGGCGGAGTGCGTCGTGCGACAGATATTGTGAAGGCGCTCTGCCTGGGTGCGAAGGGCGTGGGCATCGGGCGTCCCTTCTTGTATGCGATGTCCGCGTACGGCCAGGCCGGCGTGGATCGGGCCATGCAGCTGCTCAAAGATGAGCTGGAGATGAACATGCGTCTCATCGGGGCCACCAAGATCGAAGATCTGAGCCCGAGCCTCATTGATGTGCGCGGTCTGGTGGGTGGACACAGTGCGCCTACGCCGCAAGACACCCTCTCCATCGGGGCATACGACCCTCTCCAAGCTCCTCAATTCCGCGAGAAGGCCAAATTATGAAAAATTTTGCGATCTGGGATTTTGGCGTCTTAACTTTCCATTACATATATATGATCCCTTAGATTCTACTTCCAACCGGAGGGTTGCGACAGATTATATTATACACCGCAATACCCTACCGTTAGACCAAGAGCCCGAGTCGATTAGAGCCAATCGCATGTTGTATTTTTACGATTTACTAGTCACAGTCGCAGTACGTAGGTATATTCATTCATAGAACGCGGGCCTGTCACTCTTGTCGCACTTCTTCATACATCGCATCCGTTCTCACGGTGTACTTTGTTCCCCGAAACACAGGATCTCCCCCGTGAAACAGGCCGTAGTGCTGAAACACCAGCACCGACCCTGTCCTGGGGAAGATGCGGACAGGCTGGGCCTTGGACCCAAGTCCAGCCAGGAAAGAGGTTGCTCCACCGAGTAATGGCCCTTCAGGATCCGGATTGATCTCCCCCTGTCCCCGTCCCTGCTGCTCCTCTGCCCTCTTCTCCTCCCGCACTAACTCCCGAAGATCCTGCTCTCCATCCCCATTCAGGTACAGATGCACTGTAAAGAATGACCTCTCCCGCTTATCGGCGGTCACGTACTGCCCGTCCCAGTGTGGCCGAAAATACTCGCCTCCAACATACTTTAGGAACCGCAGTCGATCATTTAATCGCGTGAGGCGATATTTCTTCCCGCGGCCCGCAAGTCCTGTCGCGAACGGCCGGTTGTCGAGTTCAGTGATGTCCAGCTCCCGGAGGAAGGGCATCAGTCGGGCCAGGAGTTTGTCCGCCAGCGCCGGGGTGTCAAAGATAATCCGGCCACAGTGGCGTGAATCGACAGCAAGGGCTTGCTTGCCGTTGCCCATGTTGATCATCGCCCGCTCCCAGGTGGGTGTTGCGGTACGGTCGCTGGCATCGGCTGTGGACGCCTCCGCCAGGCGGAGGAGTTCCTTGCATTCTGCTTCCGTGAGTGCGTTGTCGATGACTGCTGCGACGTAGTTCTTGAATTCGATAAGAGGCGGGTTGGTGGTTGTGAATTCGATGCGCCGAATGCGTGCGTTGGCTGGGGGCTTCGGGTGGAGAAACTTGGGGTCCATTTTCATTGGGATGAGGGGGGAAAAAAAACTAACACAGAGTGAGGTTTGTTGATTTGAACTGATTTCCCCTCCTCCCCAGACAAGAGTGAAATTTCCGATCAATTGTCAGCCTTGACGTTTCGCTTATTAGGCTGCAGTTCGGGCGTTCAAAGCCTATTCTTGAGCTGAGGCTGATGGCTTTGAGGTCCAGCCTCGGTGGGCCCAAGCTCAGCGGCTTACTTTAGCTGAGACTTGCTTGCGTGACACAAGTCTCCAGCTTCCTCTGACTCATGAAGTGCGAGTCTGACAATCCTTTTTACTCTGTCTACTGGGGGGGGGGGGGGGGGGGGGGGGCAGGCCGGTGGAGATATAAAAAAAAACCCACCCCACGGGAGGGTTTTGAATTTGGGGTTTGCGGTGTTGGGGTGTAATTGGGGGGGGGGGGGGGGGGGGGGGGGGGGGGGGGGGGGGGGGGGGGGGGGGGGGGGGGGGGGGGGGGGGGGGGGGGGGGGGGGG